>MUZC01000262.1:912225-934282 GCA_002072015.1 Radix auricularia
TAGTAGTAATAGTAGTAGTAGTAGTAGTAGTAGTAGTAATAGTAGTAATAGTAGTAATAGTAGTAGTAGTAGTAGTAGTAGTAGTAGTAGTAGTAGTAGTAGTAGTAGTAGTGATGGTTGTATAAGTAGTAGTAGTAGTAGTAGTAGTAATAGTAGTAGTAGTAGTAGTAGTAGTAGTAGTAGTAGTAGTAGTAGTAGCAGTAGTAGTAGTAGTAATCAACATAATAAGTATACGTTTTCCACTGAAAAAATTAAACAAAATATATAAAAATAATTTTTTAAACGTTCAAACACATTTAAAACTAGGCCATTTGGACTAACATTAAGGCTCATCGTACGACTTACGTAACGATTCAATCATGAACATCCTTAACTTGTCGATGATGTTTTGCACGCGCTCAGTCCGACATCACGTTAACGGCGGCTCATATTTTCCTTCGTCAACTGTTATACAGTAGTTACGACGCATTTTAAAGTGGCGGGTATTCTAAATTATTGTTAGCCAATACTCCCTATTAAGGGATGCCGCTATGGGTCCTTTAAGTGTTAGTATTAAAAATATTTTCAAATGATTCGAGGTTGTTACAAAACTTGTCTTATCTATACGGAGGACTATTGCGTGCACAGACGATGGCGAGCTGTTGGTATGTGACGCCCAGTTCACGGGTCACGGCTCTGGGGTTCCACTTCCCAGCCACTTTTGTTTCCCTGTTAGTTACCCCTTTAGAGCTGGGTGGACGCAGTAGCACCCTTGGTGCCGGGAACTAATCTCTGCCTCCACGGAGATTCGAACTAATAACAACCGGTACACAAACCAACTGCGCATGGCTCTCGACCACTGTTCCCCACTCGAACAAAGTCTTCAAAGTAAATTTAAAAATCAAAGCAACCAAAAAAATGTGGCTTATAATACCTCATCTATTTCGGGGACTTTGGTTGATGTCGATCTAGACACAGCCACACTATGATTTCGAATTTAAAAAATATATAAAATAATTCACAAAATAAGTGTCAACAACGTAATTTATATTTATCAATTAAATTGTCTACTTTACATTGGTCTATTTTATTGTATTATAAAAGCAATGCATGGATGAACATTATTTAATCTTATTCAAATGTGTAAATGAAATCTGACAGTTGTCCATGCTTTCAATTAATCTGTCATTGATATTTTTTATCATTAGATGTTCTCCGTTTCACCTGTTCGCAGAAATGTTATCTTGACCTGAAAAAAAGAGACACTGTTTACTAGAGCCCCCCCCCCTTTCCCACCTCCAGGCTGAGCAATTTTGAGAAGTTAGCTTTATTGTATAAGTTCTCTCACAACATGTAACAATTTGTAATTTCATGCTTATGCACTAAAATCAATAAAAATTGAATTTTTAAACTGCGTTACCAGGAATGCTCGAATTTACCCGGAATGTAGAATATCTCATCAGAAAATCTTTTTTTTTCCTGGCATTAGTTCGAGATGTTAGGAAAGAACCCTGCGTCTTCCTCTCCTTTGATGACGGGTATTTGAATTTGATTGGCTTTACTTATGTGATGATAGGCAGCCTCAAGAACCAGGGCTGTTCCTAACCGGTGTTACTTTCTCTCATTCTCTCTTCAATTTTCTCTTTCAGCTCTTAGGATGCGCCCTCCTGTCCGTGGGCATTTGGATGAAGATGGACTCCAGCTCAGAGCACTACGTGCAGAGAATGACGGAGAAGGTTGACGAGGAATATCAGATCAGTTACACGTGAGAAGCTCTGCGTGTTGTTTATTGGGTCGTGTTATCTGTTTGTGTCTTTGGTGGTGACAAGTTCTGTCACCAAGTTCTGTATTTTTAGTGATGAGTAGGGTTACCATAATGGTGAGAAGGAAAAAGGAGAACACTTAAATGTTCATCAAATATGACAGGAATATTGTTTTTCAGTTTAGTATTTTGTTGAGGTGAGAATCTGCTTTTGGCAGATAAAATACAGTAATGCGGAAGGGGAGATTATTAGTGCGTTTACTATAAGCCTGTCATATTTCTTAAGGTAATTTTCCTTTTGAAATTCCTATGGTTACAAATAACAAAGCAAAGCTTCTGATATAACACGCGTGCGGTGCGTGTGTTTGACAGAAAACGTTTATAGGAGATATTAAGAAAGAGCAAACGAGAAACAAGTGCGTTGCTAATTGCCCTGTAGGTTAACTGGAAATAAACAAATAGATTGTGACAGATGGAAAGAAAAAGAGAGGGATAGAAAGTAGGGCATGAGGATTTTAAACAAGGGGAAGGGGAAAGGAGCTACAGTGAGAGAATATAAAGTATCAGAACTTTAAGATGTAATAGATAGGTCTTCATGAATCCCAGAATCTTCCGTGACATGAAAGAAAGAGATGAACTACAGAATGTCATGTATCAGTAGGTTCATAGATAGATACAGATATTTGAGAGTAAGCGGGGAGTGGGGAGTTGGGTGAGAGATGGGCGGACAGACAGAGAGAAACAAAGTGCCAGGGAAACGTAAATCTGCAATATGACCTGGCATTTGTTACCAGCTGTCAAAGTGCTTGCCAAACGGTCGTGCCCTGAGATGTGAAGGCTTTGAGTGGATTCAGGCAGTCCTTAGTCCTGACACGGAAAGCAGATCGTCCGTCGCCCTACGATCTCAAGACACTTGCAGAAATGTGCTCGATTTTGAACTGGAGTAAACAAAAATTGCGGACTCGCATAATTGTCTCCATCATTACAGTATAGATTTTTGAATCTCATTTATTTTTAACAATTGTCCATGCCCCCATCACTGTTCGTATGACTTTACCACGATCTAGGACCTAACCACTCACTGTCGTTTGCTTTCGCACGAAATTGACATAACAAAATACACAGCTCTAGATGGTGAATGGCAGAGCTCGTTATTTACAAAGTCACACCAGATAGTCATAACTTCACAGATCTTTCCGTTGACAGTTTGCGGTGTTATCTCAATATTTCGAAACAATCTGTGTGACGTCTGTCCGCTCAGCTGAGCTAAATCTATCACATATCTGTCAAGTACACTCGCTTTCCACCACACGATATTACATCTCGACACAAAACAAAAGAAAAACTCAAAACCGGCTCACAAATAAAAATTTAAAAAATTAATGCTAAAGGATAATATTTCTTCCAGCACAGCACAAAATTTGGACTCAATATCTTTATTGCTGTCACCGACGGGAATATATTAGGGATGTTGAAATTAACTATTAATTTCACGATTAATCGTTAAAAATTTAATCAATTAGATATATTTTATTCGATAAAAATCCCATTAAAATTTAAGAATTTTTCCCAATTTAGAAATAAATTATAAATAATTAATAATCATGTTTTTTTTAATATATGTGTGAAAATTAATCGCCAATTAATCTAGGAATCGATTAATTTTTTACAGATTAATCCAACAACAATTGATTTTTTATATATATATATATATATATATATATTGATTTTCTCACCATCGTTCAATTGATCAGTTGATATAAGACTTTTCTGTACACTTTTTTATAGTAGGACTTATTTCATACCAACCCCATCTCCCACCCGTCCCCTGTTATCACCCGACCCCTGTTCTAGTCATCCAATGATGTGTTTCAGTGCCACCGGTTACTCGGACATGTCTGTAACCATCTCGTACCTCCTCATCGTCTTTGGCATCGTGCTCATCGTCGTCACCTTCATAGGCTGCTGCGGCGCTGTAAGGGAGAACACTTGCCTTCTGATTGCAGTGAGTTACCTTTCCTTCATATGCCAATTATAATATTCATTTGAAAACGTTTATATGGGACTGCGGAAATTACCGATTAATTTCTCGATTAATTGTTAAACATTTTATCGATTAAATATCGATTAAAATAATTTTAATCGATAAAAATTGATTAAAATTTAAGAAACTATTTATAATATTTTTTCTTCAATTTATTAAAAGATTGTTAATAAAAAATATAAAGCCCAGATCACAGGATCTGTATTGCTGAGGAACATAGTACAACAATCCATAGCAGTTAAAAATGTTCAAAATATTTTTTCTATGTCAAAGAGACAAGGGAAATAACTCAATAAAATAAAATATATAAATTACCAGTTTTTGTTACTTCCCTTGAGTTGTTTGGCTTCAATCGAAATTAACATTTAATTCATAAAATTAATCGGTAATTTCTTTATATTTAAAATAATCGTTACCAGCCCTAGTTTTTTTTTTAATGTTGTGGACATATACTTTTTTTATATGCATCTGAAGACATATAACGATAAAACCTTAAGGTAACTGCATAAATAAAGTAGTGAAAGACAGAATGATTTCAACTCTGTGATTTTTTAAAAAAATCTATAGGGACCGTTCTTTTTAGCTCTAACCTTTCATTCCTATCAAAAAATTCCAAATGTGAAATGAAGGGAGATAATTAAATTTCTCCAGTTCGCTGTTTGTCTCTTCCTGTTGATGGTGGCCTTGATAGGTGTTGGGTCCTGGGCCCACATCAGGAAGAAAAAAGTTGATGCCAGAACCGTAAGTGAATCGTTCCAGTTATTTCCCCCTGCATAAATCTCTACATACAGAACAACTCGTTTCTCGTTTACTTCAAGCTAGTTAACGCCACAAGCATCTTTCTACATTGCAAACAATTCACATCCCTACTACCTAATGAACAATACATCTCCATATCTACCTCCCGATCAACCCATCTCACTGTCTATCTACATACCACCCCTCTCCCTATCAACAGAACAACAACATATCTACTTATCAACCTACCAAACAACCCATCTCACGATCTATCTACATAAAACCCCTCTCCCTATCTCGAGAACAATAATCTATCTACTTAACTACCTATCAAACAACCCATTTCTCATTTAGCCTACTTATCAAACAAGTCAGCGCCCCATCTATCATTCTACCTTGCAAACATTCCAACAATTTATTTAAATGGCCAACTCACCAATCTACTCGCCATATTCATCACTCTACCAACCTACTCACCCATCCGTCTACCTAATTATGTTCTCCCCAGCTACTCATCAGCCTCCTGAGCTACTCACAAATCGAACCCGTCGTTTAAGTGTTTGTGTTTGTTTTTAAAATACTTGTCAATTAAATTGTGTTCCATACATTGGCCTGCATTATCCCATTACAAAAACTAGGCATTCATAAAAACCGTTTAATCTTAATCAAATGTAAAAACTGAGTTCTTTGTTTTGTGACCTCTTGCCAGACTCATACACACATACCCTGTTTGTATGAGACTATAAGCCTGACTGCAGTCTCACCCTAATTTTGTTCGTTTCATACTACCTGTATATGAAGGACGAGCTCAAATTGAGAACAGACCAGAATCTAAAAAAGGGTGCTTCTAACTATTACAACGATGCAACCTCTAAAGAGTTCATGGACAAAGTTCAAGAAAGGGTAAACAAGAAAATAATGCGTTAATTATTTGTTTTCTTTTCTTTAAAATATGACAAGTGTTGATTTTTATAAACTATTCATAACCAATAAATATTGGTGTTAACTCGATGATCCTATCGCAAGCATACAAAACTTAAACATTTGAAAATTAAATTATAATAATCTTTAAGAGTTTTAAAAAAAAACGTTTTAAATTTTTTAAAAAATCTTTCTTCATGGAAAAAAATATTGCTGATGAAGAAGTTATTCCCCATCAAGAGCTCAAGCCTGTGATTTCCTGTTGCCATGAAGGCGTATCTATTTTTTGCGTAATACATTAAGTCGAATTTTAAATTAACTTCTGCCTCCTTAAATTGGATTTTTTAATTTAATCACTTTGATGGTCTTAAAATGTTTTAGTGGCTTACTTTTCAGACAAAAAAAATGCTTCTAAAAATCCAGGTGGAAACTCGGGCTAATTTTAAGCTAGTTACTCCACGTGATTACGTTTGGAGCTCGTTCGTCGAACTAAAAATAAACTATTATGTATATAACAAATGACGTAAACTTATCAAAATGGGAACGTCAGTCGAACAGAAAAAAAAAAAAATTTATATATTTTATAACGAGGCGGAAAAGGTTTGTTCGGGTGGGGGGGGTGGAAAAAACGGGATGGTTTACAGCGTATGACACTGACCAAATGACCTTACGTGCGGCACTGACTCTATTAAAACTAGCTTCTTCACTGAGGTCCAGCTTACAACGTCGCAATGACATCACATATCAGGCGCTAATTCTTTACCCTACCCTTTGACAAATTACTTAAATTAAATAAATCTCATCTAACAACAAAATAGTTAGTGTTAGTCTTATTTTTTTTTCTCCTGATAGTGGATAATGTTTTAACAGGCCAAGTGCTGGAAATGGATCGCCAATTGGCCTCCACACAAAATATTGGCGCCGATTAGGATTTAAAGGAATCATTATTAAATTTTAAAAGAAGAAAAAGAAACGCTTAATTATTACAGTCAGTGCATTCATTTTAAAAAATAAGAATTTTTTTTTTAAAAAAAACCCGTTTAAACACACGTAATGACTGCTCTCGGAAACAGAACTCGCACGCATATTGGCGATGGCCATTACCAGTGTTTGTTTTCATCCTACAGTTCAGGTGCTGTGGAGCCACCGAGGGAGAAAAAGACTACCCGGCAAGGCGGACCCCTTCAACGTGTGAGCGAGTAACAAAGGATAACCAGTACAGGGTAGGTCTTCCTGATATTCAAAGCCCACGGGCATGGGTGTTCCGGTGGGGGGGGGGACGGGAGGGGAAGAATATTTTTAAAAAAAATCTTTATACATGTCAATGCTGATTAAGGTCAAATTCCATACTCATTAAAATCATTTTCCATCCTGATTGAGATCAATGCCCAAAGCTGATTAAGTTCAATTTGCATGCCGATTAACAGCAATTCCCATGCTGATTACGATCAATTTTTTTATTATTTTTAATTCAGATTACTTGCTGTCAGTAACAGAATACAACAAAAATTATTAGCGAAGTACATTAATTTTTACAGTACAAAAAGTTAAACAAAATAATTGTTATACATTAAATTTTGTTACACCAGCTATTTTTATTAAATCCTTTTTGAAAACACTAGAGTCTTATATAAATATCGTTTTTCTTTATTGTATCAACCACGGTTATTTTTTGACGTACAACAATCAATAAGTCAATGTTGTTGTTTTTGTCTCTTTTATTGTATTCAAATAACAACTATATCGTCCCGTCCCGTTTCAGCCTTGCGATTACTACTACAATTACTATGTTGGGGAGGAGATCCAGAAATTTCTGGAAAAGCGTTACACGATCCTGTCTGCAGTTTCGTTTTCTGTCGGCTTCTGTTTGGTAAGTAAAGGGTTGGGTTTCTTATTGGTAAATAAAGGGCTTGGTTTCTGTTTGGTAAATAAAGGGCTTGGTTTCTGTTTGGTAAATAAAGAGCTTTGTAAGTAGAGGGTTGGGTTTCTGTTTGGTAAATAAAGGGCTTGGTTTCTGTTTGGTAATTAAAGAGCTTTGTAAGTAGAGGGTTGGGTTTCTGTTTGGTAAATAAAGAGCTTGGTAAGTAGAGGGTTGGGTTTCTGTTTGGTAAATAAAGAGCTTGGTAAGTAGAGGGTTAGGTTTCTGTTTGGTAAATAAAGGGCTTGGTTTCTGTTTGGTAAATAAAGAGCTTTGTAAGTAGAGGGTTGGGTTTCTGTTTGGTAAATAAAGGGCTTGGTTTCTGTTTGGTAAGTAAAGGGTTGGGTTTCTGTTTGGTAAGTAAAGGGTTGGGTTTCTGATTGGTAAGTAAAGGGTTGGGTTTCTGTTTGTTAAATAAAGGGTTGGGTTTCTGTTTGGTAAATAAAGGGCTTGGTTTCTGTTTGGTAAGTAGAGGGTTGTGTTTCTGCTTTGTATGTGGGTTCGTTCAATTCATGGTAACGTTTATGGAAAGGTGCTGTCCAACTCAGTCAACGTTATGTATCTAGTGAGGAGATGGTGAGAATGAAAAGATAAAGTCTAAACATTGTATTTTTTTAAGGTTGAGATTTAACAAATCCACAGAATTCGGGAAACATAGAGAAATACGAGACAAATAAGGGTCAATGAAGCCTAAAGGTTTTCGACACAATAAATGCAACAAACATTTAACAAAAAAAAAGAAAAGAAATATCGGAGAGCAAATATTAATGAAGAAAAACAATAAACAAAAAGAATACGCAATAATATAGAATACCGAACAAAAACATATTTTAAAATGAAGGAAATATAGAAAAAGAATGAAGAGTAGAATTAATTAGGATGATGAATGGTATACAATATAGAAAACTTTTTGATTGTTTACCACATTATTTGACCACGCTGTTTTGTGTCTTCTTTTCTTGATAAATTGTTTTTTTTCGTTTCTGCTACTCCACAGGGCCTCGGGATGGCTGTGACCATCGTCCTCTGCATTCTGATCAGACGAGCGACACGACTCGTCGTCTCGTAAGGGAGGCAGTTCGTCTAACTCCCACTAATATGTGCTGACGTGGTTATCTTCTCTTGCGCTACTTTGTTTTTGTTTTCTTTTCTTTGGTTTTTTTTTTTAATGACAATGTCACTACAATGAATCTTAATACATGTATTTAAATGAAATGGTTAAGTTTGTGTGAGCCGTAGAAATGAAAGTAGGGAGGAAAAAAAATCAATGTGTGGTGTGAATGTTGAAATTTGTTGGAAATAAAAGTGAGTAGGATAGTTGATGTTATGGGAAATTGTAGCTAGTTATTCGACGTAGAAGGTAAATCACTTTGAATTGGGTTAGAGGCTAAAATGCGGTGTGACACTAGAATATTGCATTTGCAAGAGATTGTTCTGAAAGTAATGCAATAAGAAGCTTAAGTGCTTGTACTTATTCAAAATATACTTATTCAGAAAAAACTATTTTTGTATGTAAAGACTTGACTGAAGAGACAGCAATTTTAGGGTCTTAACGGGTGTGAATATTATTGTAGATTATCCGTCTGAATATCTATTTTTATCTCGTATTATTTTATTACGATATTTGTGTATATCTGTTTTATATATTTTTTACTATCATAATTATTCCCTTTACCACATTCTTTTTTTAAAAATACTATTTCATTTTTTTAAAAAAAATAACGTATTCACCTTTATTGCTAACAAGGGAAAAATTAAATTATCATTTGTATATGCATTTAATTAGGTTTTATTATCACAATTTCAAGCCATAATTGACTTAATCAACTTACTGTTGCAACTTATCAAAAGGCCGTGTGCATGTAACACCAACAAATGGAAACATAAATTTGACATGTCAATTTTTTTTAAAAATTTAAATAAAAAGTGACGAATACGTTTCAGCGATTTATGCATGCCGTTGTCAAGTGAGCCTTATTTAAAAGCATATTTTTTAAAGTCTTAATAAAACAAACTTTACATTTAAAATTAAAGAACGTGTGTTATACACACTTGGTGCAGTAAGAATTATGTAACAGTGTAAGAGATTCAATATATCACGCTAGATATGGATGTAGATAAAACTTTAGCTCTGACTGGTGTCGCTAATCAGAATGTAAACATTGACAATATTTACTAATAGATTCATACATACAAATGCATTTCACAACTTAAATGATTGCTTCGGAACTTGGGTGGAATTTCAATGAGTTCTCATTCAATAAATAGAAGAATAAACATTTTATAGAACTACAGATATTTCCCTATGAGCTAATGAAATAAGCTATACTCAAATAGGCTTTACTTCAATATGTTTTAGAAAATAAAAATATTTCTCATATAACCGAAATGATTTAAACGGTTCCATTCTTAATGATAAACATTGGCAATAAATATTTTTTAACCATGTCAACAGATATCCACGTCCTCAAATAATTTTTACAATTATTTTTTACATCCTTGCTTTGAGGGAAAGAAAAGTTTGATGAAGTTTGTTTTCTTGATCAACTTGCATGTCATATCAAAGTGAATTTTTTTTTTTTTTTTGTGTTGTTGTTTTGTTAGTGTTGCAAGAAATCTTTGTGTGTGTCTGCACATTAGATAACGTTTGATTGACCCCATTTCACCCCAGAGCTGGTTACTGTATACTCGTTATCAGTGACTTGCTATGTGGGTGATTAAAATTCTATATATGCAACTTATTTACAGCACTGATCTTCCTAGCCATGGCAACTTGCATGCGTTTATCACAAACAAACAAAAAAAGTTGAGAAGTGTGAAATCTTTCAAGTTTCATTTTGAGTCACATTCAGTTCTTCAATTAATTTCTGTGTGAATATAATTTCTTTTAAAGTCGAGATTGGAAAATTTTCTTTTTTAAAAAATGGTGAATAGCAACAGAAATGTAATTTATTTAGATAGTATGGCTTTCAATGATAATAAACATTTTGGTGGAGAATAAGTAGATTTGTATCGTTTTCAGCATTTTGGTATATTTTTTAACTTCAATGAATTGTCCCTTTATGACCAAATTACCAGGTATTATCTAGGTAGTTTCAGTCTTGGTGACATTGGAAAACTTGTGAAAATTATTTTAAAGGAATTATTTGACCTAGATGAATACAATGTACTATAAATTTAAGTTACATAAATTTTGGCAGAAAAACAACAACGTATTCAGTCCTCATTAGCAATTGGTCGTTGTGATCTTGTTGGTTAATTGTGCTATTATCTGTCTATACAATTGTGATCAACATTTACAATGGTTGCTCTGTAGGTTTCTTTCACATTTAATTGTGATGTATTGAGACGCATTCGTTTTCTCTACGTCCATAAGCTTCAAACCTTCCAACACGGAATCACACACACATCCAATTTGCCTAGGGGGTGTGTGATGTTAATATAAAGTAATAGCCTAGTGTTTCACGCTTATATTTATTCGGAAAAACTATTAAATATTTTTTTCTTTCCAAAGGAGTTGTGAGAATATTTGCCTTACAGTATTAAACTTTGTGTTTGAAACTATTTATTGTCATTTGAAAATGTTAAAATAACATATTAATTTAAATCCCAAAATAACGGTTAGCAGCTACGTTGGTATTGCAAAAAAAAATTTAGGAATCTTTTATGTATGTTTATTGTCAGACTAAAACTGGTTTATAAATTGTACAAATATTGTAAAATATATTTCTCTAACCTCTACTTAGAGGTAAAATCATAAAGACAAAGGAGGAGGGGGTGGGTTGCATTTTTTACTGGGGGTGGGTTGCATTTTTTACTGTGTGCTTATGAAACTGTTGTCCTTTGGTTTTAAGAATCGTTAAAAAGTCATTTTAAAAACGTCCACAAAATACAAACAATTTTCAACTTATTTTCCTATATTCAACTTTTTGAATTTTTTCTTCCATTTCTGAGATTTACACTTTACACTGTATACTATATTATAGATCAATAAATTCCTTCATTGAAACAAATATTTGTCTTCAACTTGATACTTTTATTAGTATTTTACGGGATGTACCTTGAAGATATTATTAATGAAAAAACTTTAACAATGACCAAATCAGGTACGGTGATTAGGTGTGAGGAAGATGTTCATTAATTGCAGAGTTTCGGGTTACGAACGTTTTATTTTAATATATATGTAGATGCTCCTACTATACAGAAGATAATTGCTTTCACAGACCATGTAGGTCTGTTGGTAGGTGATGCAGTGTTTACCGGTTACGTCTAAGAGGGTTCCACACTTTTCCAAACCGCCTTTTTTTTTCCTATTTTCAGGTCCCCATTCGGAGCTGGGTGGACACAGGGACACGCTTAGAACAAACCTCTGCTTTCACTGAGATTCAAACCCATGACTATCTGTACGTCAGCCTCTTTTAGCCTTAGTATAACCGTCATAATTATTACTGTATGAGACATTAAGCTAATTTCTTTTTAATTGAAGAAATATCAGCGGGGTTTTAGAGACTTAAGCAATAATAACGCAGTGAGTAGTTTGTTTTTATTAGCGTGTAATGGAATTGCGTTTAGTTAAAATGACAGATAAATACGGGAAAGCAGCCCTAAATGCAAGTACCACGAAAACCCATCTATACAAGTGTATTAATTTTCAACAAAGAAACATTTCACAAAGAAAAACTCGATTATCTACCTTTAATTGACCCGCATTTATAGTTTTTTTTCTCCTCGAAAATAACCTCCCGCCTCCAACCTTCTTAAAAACTTGAGATGTTTTTTTTTCCCTTCCCTAAATATATAACAAAAACATTAAAAATTAAATATGGCTACTATACAACTGTCTTAAAACTTTTTTTTTCTTAATTTCAAAGACAGGCAACGACTTTACTTGTTAACAAAGAGAGCATCACTATATTATGATACTGATACCTCCCTACAAGTTATCGCGTGATATTTTGAAAGTATTCCACTAACAGGAGTGTAGAATTTTAAAAAATTAATTTGAGATCTCTCAGCCGAGATCCAACCCCCATCCCTTTCTCAGTCCATCAGACGAACACATGACCTAGGCTGAAATTAAATGTCATTGTAGACATTGCTTTATATGGATGGCCTCTTAACCTATCCTTTCCTTTTTCCCCTCCTCTTGGAGTGATTTTACTCCGATTTAGCGGCCTCAGTTTTATACATAACAACTCACTCTCCACCACACACAAAGACACACACACACACACAGGGGGCCGTCCTTAAATCACGTCATGCGATTTTGGTCGATTTTTAACCCCCTCCCACTTCGTCACAAAACGCCCCCCCCCCTTTTCTAAAAAAATTAAAATAAATAAGCTGTATTTTCTCATTGAAAATTAGCATTTTGCAAATTACTTTTTTTTTCATTTAAATATGCATTTAGTGTAAGAATGCACTCTAATAGCGTAACATGTGTGAATCCATTGAGAACATCATTAAATAAATTGCAAGCAATCAAATATATAAGAGGAACTTTTATTTAAAGTTGCGCGATGTGATGTGACGTTACATTTTTTAAACAACCCCCTCCCCTTTCGTCACACGTCGCCACAAATGCGTGACCCCTCTCCCACCACCCCGCCCTTTTTTCCCCCAGGCGCGTGACGTCATTTATGAACGGCCCACACGATTCTATATTTAGCCACACATCACACGCCGTTAAGAGTAGCACTCAAATCACAACTAGAAAGTGCATTCTTCGTATTTGCACGGAAATGCAGACAAAGTGTGTGTGGGGTGGGGGCAGTGGCGGATTTAGCTTTGTCCGCGTGGGGGGGGCCAGGAGAATTTCAGCCAAAAATTTTACTAATAACAGATCATTGGGTAAATACCTGGGCTGCAGTGGCGTCGTGAGGGCGGGGCGGAGGGGCGGGACGCCCCGGGTGACACCATCAGGGGGGTGACACCAAAGCCTAAAATTTTACTGTTCGATTTTATGTCAGAAAAACAAAGAATAAACATTTCTTTCAACTAGAAAGAAAGTAAAAAATACGATGATGTACATTAAACACAAAGATTTTAATTTTTTAAAAATCATTTAACTTGCAATAATAAAAAAATTCCAGCACATTAAAACAAATAAGAAAAAAAAAAAGAAACATTCGCAGCAGAGAGATCTTTAAAAAGTTTGGACATAAAGTCCTTAAGGTTTTGACACACTAACAGCATGAATGAATCCCACCTCACTATATCATCTACCTTAGTGGGGTTGGAGGGGGGGGGTACAATTTTTTTCAAGTTTTCTTTGTTGTTTTTTTAAGAAGAGAATTTTGAATTCAATGTCTTTGAGTCAATATTTTGTTATATTTATTAAAGACGTGCAAGCATGGATATGCATGTTTGTATATAAATAGTCCCCCGGTTACGACGGTCCCATCCCAACTTACGCTGTTTCGTGGTTACAAACGAGCCCATATAAAGAATAATATTACGCGTTATTCTGTATTTTTTAATGTTGTTTTTTTTTAACGTTTGTTTTTCATGAAGTAACGAATTGTTTTCTCTATTCGAAATCAAAAAGTTATTTTTAAAAAATATCTATTATTATTTCAACCTACAACTTAAGTTTGCGATTTTTTTCATGGCGATGTTTTCAATCAAGTCAGTCAAGCTAAATAAGCTTACAAGTTCCTTTTCAATAGTTATTAGAGAGCACATCTTCAGTCTTGGTTGTCCAATACGAATTCTAACTAATTTTTGTATTCTTTTCAACTTTGCAAAGATCGCTCTCTGCTGCAGTTTGAAGTCATCATTGAGAGATAGATGCGAATTGCGATGCTACATTTGTAAATACTGAAATTTAGCTCATTCAAAAGCAGCAAAATTTATTTTTAGCTCTGTGCACTTGTTTTGAGTTTCGCATTGTGCTACTTCCTTTTCCTTACCCTAAGCCTGGGGCTGGACAGTAAGTTTTTTAAGAGTTCTGAAAATTGGACTAATTATGAAGGTAAGCAGTCTTCGAAATTACTTTAATATTCTTCCCATCGAATGGCGTCATTTTTGAGCTCAGAATGCATGTCTTTATATGCGCTTAATCGATGTTGTGGGGCTTCAAAAAGTTTGTCAATGATTACCATAAATACCATTTTGGTAATATCAAACTGACACTTTCTCTTCTTTAATAGTATTCTCGATTATTTATAGTCTTTTTTTCCCCCACGGACTTGTCCTTTCCTTCGTCTTCATATGAATCAAATTAAAAATGCTTTCTTTTAACAAACTCATTGAGAGACTTCAAATACTTTGATGAAATCAAAGATATTCTCGGCTCTTGAAGGGATAATTTTGCATTCTGAAATCTCCCTAAAATTGTTTTCCCTAAAATTCAAGTAACATAGCGACTTTAATTTGTTTAAGTTCCTTCCGAAATCTTTCTGCTTCAAGTCAACAGACACGGGGCTGATTTTCGTTGTTATTAATTCTTTCAGTGCTGCAATATTTGTGAGAGTCGTGTTGTGTTGTTGTATTGACGTAGTATGAACATGCGAGTTGACTGAGTATGAAACACGTGGTTTGTGCTGTGAACGGAAAATAGGAAAATATTGTGTGGTCGGGAAAGGATGCATGGCTATTAATGCAAGGTTCGCTACGTAACAGAGGTTGATTCAGGATTCATTAAAGATACTTGCTACCCAGACTACAAGGAGTTGAAGCCGTGTGTCTTGACTTGAAAGTTCTTTTTAAGCCACCAAATTCACTTCGAATAGGGCCTCTAATTCCTTTAGGCCGGCCCTGCTTATAGCATTATGTCGGGCTGACCATCTTGTGTCAAACAAGGCTTTATTAACTTGTATCACTTTTATGTGTTTTGGAAGTATCTGTCGACGATGAGTAGATGCAACAAGCCAGGTATAAAGATTTTGCAGAAGTCAACTGCTCCACGTTTCCCAACCAAGTGAAGGGAATGAGCTGTACACGGCACATAAAGAGCAGCACTGCACTTCTTACAAAGATTAGCCCAGACTCTGTTATACTNNNNAATGTGACGTCACATTAAAAAAAACAACAACCCCCGCAACTTTAAATAAAAGTCCCCTTAAATATTTGATTGTTTACAATTTATTTGTGACGTTTTCAATAGCTCCCCGCGTGTTACGATACTAGAGCGCATACTCACACTAAATACATATTTAAATGACAAAATACTTAAGTGCAACATGCTAATTTTAATTGAGAAAATTATGGCTTTGGATAGGGGTGTCTAAGCTTTGTGACGGCTTTGTGACGTCATAGCGGAACAAGGGGTTGGGGTTTATGTTTTTGTGACAAAGTATGACGCGGGTGAAAGGGGGAGGGGTGGAAATTGGTAAACTCACGTGACGTCATTTATGGACGTCCCCCTTAAATTATGAAGGGGTGACACCATGAGCTACCGCCCCGGGTGACACCAACCCTAGCGACGCCCCTGCTGGGCTGTTAACGATTAATTTAAATTTAATTGTTAAATTTTGAAAAATTAACGATTAATTAAGCGTTAATTTCGATTAAAGCCAAAAAATTTAACTTATGATGTCATAAGTAACACTTGTTTAACGTTCTTGTTGAAAATCTAAATAACAATGGAATGTCTCCTTTATATATCAACTTTTCATCAACTACGCAAAAGTGTGTTGACATTAATTGATTCAAGTGATGAGTGGGTCTAATTGACAATATAACCAGCAGAACTGAACAATTATTGACATGGAACTGATGTAACTGGTATGCTCAAAACGGTCTTGGCAAGGAATGACATGATCAGATATTGGTGTTCATTAACTTTCCACCATTGTACAGGATTAATGGATTCAAAAACTTTAATCTCCATTTTGTAACGCAGTAATTCATCAGAAGAGCTGTCGTCATTTCTGTCTCTGAGTCAAACGCAATTACTACCATTAGCTTAATACGCTTTTCATTTGGTTTGATAAGTAGGCAAACTTTACAAAATTTTGAACATTCCCGTCAATCAATATTTTAAAACCAAAATGTACGTGTAATCTTCGGGAAATTCATCATTTATCAGCTGCTATTTTTTATTTATTATTATTTTTTTTATTTTTTTTACTTCCAATTATTTGTAAGTGATGGGTCAATTAATCGTTAAAAATAATTTAATCTTTAATCATTTTAATGATTACTCGAGAAATTAATCATTAATTTCTGCAGCCCTAGAAATAATAATTATCAGCCTACTAATTTAGTAAATTTTCAAATCATCGAACAAGACAGACAGAAGAAACAATATAAACAGATATGTTTTCTAAATAGTGACGTATATTTATTTCAATAGTATATTCTTTTTATCTAAGAAAGAAACTTAGTTTATAGAAATTTGTATAGAGCCCTGAGCCTTATTTAAATTCCTTTATACGTGAAGCGAAACGATTTATCGTTGATTCAAAGCCAAAGTTCTCATGTTCATTTGAAATTATTGCCAATCCAGACAGACGTTCGTTTTTTCATTTTTGAGCGCAAATAATTTTGATGATTTTCAATCAGTGCTATCAGGAAGATTCGAGTAAATTTGTATAGAGTATTGACAAATTAGGGAGACCTGATGACATTAATTTTTCAAACAAGAATGGTAGAAAGTCTTTAAGTTGTAGCTCACTAGTTGTAGATAGTGATGGACGTTGTGATGGACGTTAAGATGGACATTGTGATGGACGTTGTGATGCATACAAATCTTTGAAGGAATAATATTCAACGATTGCTTTTTCAAGGGTGTTTGTAAATTTTGCATCAACTTCGAAGAGAATTTTTTTTTCTTCCAACATTTTTGATGGATCAATACAATAGAAATAAATAGCTGTGCCCCTAAAGTCATTAAATCGATCATCTATTTATTTTAGTAGTGTATCCAAGATAGTGAAGTACGTTTCAGATTTAAAACTAGTAGTTGGATCATCAGCCCTATTATCTCTACTAAGTTCACCTGCCATACTTTTATTTTTTGCAAATTTGAGTTTCTTTAAATTTTGTTTTTAACATCTAGTTTGGAACAATTTTCGTTAATAGATGATTAAACATCTACTTTCAGAATTTTAAAAAGTTTGATCGCTTCTCTTTTCAACAAACTTATTTCTTTCAACATCGATCAATCGTTTTGCAATTGCAATGTCAATACTCTTGTGCTACAAGTGGTTTGATAACACGAAAATATCAACCAACTTTTGTACAAATAACATCAGAAAAAACAAAAAAATATTTGTTATTAAAACAGATAGTCCCACAGCTTCTGCTCTGACACTTCCTCTATTTTATGTTGATTCCCCTGAATTTATATCTTCTAGAGTGGCTAGAATAGAAGAGAATGATCCAACAACTGTATCGACTACATGCTTATGGCTTGCTCATCTTGTATCAGTATCAGAAAGTCATTTCTGAGCTTTTACTGTTGATTCAAATTGAGATTTATGATCTTTTTTAAGAGCTTGTAGACGTGGTAAACTAGACGTAAAGAATGCATACAACCTTTCAGCTGTGACAAAAAACAACTGTATATTACTGTGTACAGAAATGTATTCGATAGTGACCAAATTCAAAACATGGGCACAACATTGGGTGAAAGTTTGAAGTCCACTCTTAATTCCAGACATCACACATGCGCCATCGTATGCCTGTCCTCCATAGATTGTGATATCAATGTTTCGCTTTTGTAATGTGTAGTTCCGTTAGAATCTTCTAAGCAAATGCAGATTTGCAGCATTTCTGTTTACCAAATACTGAACATAAAGTGACATCTGATCAATTTTAGATATATCAATGGTTGAATCAATAATTAAAGAAAAGAAATGTGAAGACTAAACTTTGTTATTAATTGCTGCTGATAATTCAGGTGCAAATGATTGAATTAAATCAATTTGCACATCATTACTTAAATAAATTTCATTTTTCTTTTTAAACTTTAGATGACTGTCCAAAGTGGAATCATAGTTGGCTAATAAACTTAACATTTAACGAAATTTTCCAGTATTTCTACAACTACCATCAAGATTGTTCTCTGTGTCCTCTGTTTTGCTAAAACAACATCACGCCTATCATTCGTTTCAATGCTTCTCTATTGTTTTCCACTTAGCGACACTCCTGACTGACCAAACCAGATATTACAGTTTTGAAATACTATAGTTATCAAGCCAATATTGTCGTATTGCAGTTTAGTGATTGATTACAAGTTTCGTGCTTAGCAATCTTTTTTTCTGCTCTAGTTACACCTTTTTAGTGTTCATTAAGGGCGTCTTAAGGGGGGCGCAATTTTAGACCCAACAGGGGCGCGGGGGGGGCGACCCGCCCCCCTGCCCTATAGCTAAATCCGCTACTGGGTGGGGGATAGGGCTGCCCTTTTCCTAGCACATAAGGGGCCGTCCATAAAGTACGTCACTCTATTTTTGACCATTTTAAACTCCCCCTCCCCCCTGTCACAAATNAAGTACGTCACACTTTCGTACAAAAATATATTTTTATTAAGAAAATAATTAAAATTTAACTTAAAACAACGTGACGTCAAATATGGCCGGACACCCCCCTTCGCCCCTGTCACAAACTGTCACACTTGCTAACACCCCCCCCTTCTGGAGCGTGACGTACTTTATGGACGGCCCCTAAGTACATGTATATGATATAACGAAATAGCAAGAAGATCCCACTTTGGCCCAAGCATTCAATCAAAGGAAACAAAATCACTTTCGTTAGCCACAACAGTCCTCTGGTATTTACCATTCAAGTGGTACTGTCATTTTATTTCATAACAAGGTAATTTTATTTTATATTATAATATGAATGTATCTTTGGCTCTCAAAAGTTGGTAATTGTTGTTGTTTTCCCTCTCGTTTACATTATTTAACATTTAATTTCCATTGTTGACGGGCATAGTCAGAGGCGTCACTATAAGTTGGTATTACCCCCTAGACCCCCATCGAGTATGCCAGTGCATAATAACTGAAGCATCCCCACTCGCACCCCCTTAATAACGCCTCTGACCATACGTTTAAATTTAAAACAAAAACGCAGGGGGAAAAAGTTTTTTTTACTATAAATCCTTTATATACGAGACATAACTATAAGTGTGTTCATTAGAATACGCAGCGCAAGACAATCCGAAAATATAAAACTTTAGTAATGTCTCGTAAAACATGGTTAATATAATGCGCACCGATCATTAATATATTTTTAAAAAGTATTGTCAATATAATACGCACCTTATTGCGCGACAGGAAAGGTTATTCAATATAATATGCACCACGACTCTGTATCTCAAAAATTAACATGATACATAGAGATAAATAAAATAATCTAAAAATTCACTAATTTAAGTACAGTACATCCGATCGATCTGAAATTTTGATACATATTTTTATCATCGGCATGAGTCTGCCTGCAAAATTTCAGCTCGCTAGCTTTCGAGGAAGTAGCTTAAAAACGATCCAAAGTTTTTTCGGCAAGCAAACAATCAAGGACTCGACCAGACACCACGAGTCAATAGGGTTCTTCAATTCTAAAAAAGGAAAACGTCATAGCTCATTTCGTAATGTTCTTTTTTTTTTAATTACATTTTAGTGGAACAAAGTTTTGAGGCATAAATATACAGTCAAATCACTATGTTCCCAAAATTGTTAGCTTAGTAATTTTACGAAATCGTTTTTTTATTTTCCAAGTCCAAAAAGCTGTCTTAAATTAACGAAGAATTAATAATTAGCTGATAAGATCAATCATTCTCAATATACCTACATTCACGTATCGACTCGTATCTTTTATAAAAAAATTTTTTATGAATTTGTCCTTACAAAAGATAAATTTAGATATAATATTTCTATAAATATATTTCCGCCATATTATGAACATCCCTATATAAGAACTTTAAAAGAAAATATTTACATACCACAAAACCTTGACCTATTTCAGGGTCCTCACTTGTCAAGTGTGCGTCAGCCCCAAATTATGACGCATGACAATCAGTGTATCTAAAAACATTTTTTACGGCCACCGACCTTTAACCTTAATTACTTTGTAGTCCTTACAATTCAAATTCAAGTATGTAACAATGAGGTTTTGTGTGTGTGGAAAGTTGTGCAATCTTGGTCATAACAAATTATAAAGGATGCGTAAATCATATTGTGATACATCTGTTTCTGAGATTGTGAAGAGGGTGAAAGCAAGGCAGCTCGAGTCCTAAGAAACATTAGGATCCATACATTTTTAAAGAAATTATCAGAGGGGGGGGGGATAATAATTGTATGGCTTCTGGTGACGTATGCTTCAGAATGGTGTACTCAAAAATCGTTTTAAAAAATGTTGGAGCGCTTTTATTTGAGGCAAGCATTTTAAGCAAGTCGAAATGCCTGAGTTCAGGTATGTCAAAGGGGTCAAGCAGTGGCTTGGTGGCTAAGGGAGGGTAGGAGGTCCAAATTCTAAAGTCCCCCCGCGCCCCCGCTTGAAGGGGGCCCTCTCAAAGGATTATCAGAAGAAGAAAAAAAACATTAAATCTTATCTTATCTATACAGAGGATGATTGAGTCCACAGACCCTGACGGATGATCTGTTGGCAAGTGATGCAGCGTTCACAGGCCACGGCTTTGAGGGTTCCACGGTACACGCATTACCCAGCCACCTAACTGGTGTTGGGTACCCATTCAGAGCTGGGTGACTCATGGATGCCCTAAGCCCCGGGAACGGACCCTTGCCTTCACATGGATTCGACCACCGTGTCCACCGCCACTATATATGAAGGGCCCCCAAAAAGAGACCAGGTCCCAGGCTACCAAATCCCTAACAACGTCACTGGGGTCAAGCAGTGTTTGGAAATTGTGTCATTTGATATGAAGTTATGACGGCTTTTTTTAAAATAAAAAAGTTATTCATGCTTTTTATTGCCTCTACATTTTCAAAGTAGAACTGCACTTCCCTTGTGATCCAAAAGTAAATTTATAAAACATTAAACGAAACGTACAAGTACTTCACAGTGGTCATTTTTTTAATTTAAAAAAATGGTGCTATTTTTAATTAATGAATGAATTTTTATGGCTGTGGGGAAAAAAATGTTCAACTATCTTTTTATTTCAAATGAATAATTCCATTTGAAAAACAGATTCGTAATATGATTTTTTTAGAAGCACCGATTTTTTAATTTATTTTTTTAAGTATCAATCCTTTTATTGCCCATGGAGGAATCCATAAAGGCTCTTTGGGAGGAACCCACCACTTTGAGAACCCCCGAGATATGCCTTTCACTTGCAGTCGGGCGTGATTTCCTATTAGCTCTCCATAACTGACGGAAACAAGGAAACAAAATAAATCTATGGTTTCCCCATAGACGTCAGTCGCTGCCTGCTTTAAGCAGTGGTTGTAGCACTGACAAAGTGGGCGGATCAAAAGTCGCGCGCGGCTCTGTGAAGTAATATTGGCGTCTCATGTCTTTAAACTCTAAACATCTACTTTGTATTAGTATTTTGTTTCTTCATTTAGTAGTAGAATAAAATTCTTGAAATTTACCCACACCCGTTGAAGAAAAAAAATATTTAAAAAACCCGTTAAAAAAAACTTACAAGTTTCTTTTTTTTTAAATATGATTACTTATATATAGAACACAGTTAAAAGAATGTTCATTTTAATACGCATTTTAATACGCATCGCATGACAATACAAAAATATTATTTTTAGTTATGTCTCAAATATATAAAGGATTTATAGTA
>MUZC01000262.1:934785-975568 GCA_002072015.1 Radix auricularia
TAGTGTTGTTTTAGTCCCAGGTCCTATTTTAGTTTTAGTTTTTATTTCGTTTTGTCTGTAATAATTTTAGTTTTAGTCTAGTTTTAGTTTTAGGCCCAATTTTAGTTTTAGTTTTAGTTTTCGTCGACTAAAACTAAAACACCTGAGTTTTAGTTTTCGTCTTATTCATTTTAGTTTCATTTTTAGTCTTGTAAACACCAATAACTAATAACATCATTGTTCATGACCAATTGTTGAAACAGAAATGACAGCTCAGTGTACTGAGACTGAGTCCATTCATTCAATTGTCACATTATAAATCACACTATACTATCACATTGTGTTATATGCCAATGCCATGACTCAATTTTTGACTATGTTGTAGACTAGCAGACTTGCAGTGCATGTACAAAAAAACAACAAAAACAACTAAAAACGTAATAATAATAAGAAACCAAAAACGTAAGTCAATATTAAAACAAATGTATTCATTCTAAGATCTAGAACTCTGAACTAACTAAACTAAGTAACAACAGTTCACTTGAAGGGTGAAGACTAAACATCAAAACAAATGACTGTTCAGCTTGAGAAAGACCCGTTTTTCTAGACTCTGATTAGTGCTGTTTCTTTTCCCAGTAGTCAAATCACCACAAAGAGAAAAAAATTATCTCTATGTAAGCCTCCGAAGCTGGTGCATTCAATATATCTAAAGCCAATGGTGCAAGCAACGGAAACGTTTTTTGAACGTTCTGTGATTGCCAGTAGGTTAAACTGTTAAACCATTGCCATCCTCACTGACTGCTGTGGCAGTTTCTTGATAGTGCAACAAATAATTTTCCAGTTCGTCTTTAGGCCCACGAACTGCAGATATAATATTAGTGATGGGTGTGGTGTTCGCAATGTGTTGCGTCAGGGACTTGAAGCGCTTGAGAGGAGGTCCAGATGTAGTCAGGGCTGTCGAACCAACGCTATTAGGAGACGCAGTTGCAGTGATATTTCGGTTAGGAACAGGCTGACCAGCAGCTGAAAGCACTTGACCAAGCTGTGCACTTACTGCGGCTGCTGCTGCTGAAGCAGTTTCTTCTCGAAACACAAACTGTTTTGCTGCATTTAGAAGATGCTCTTCTCCTGAAATGAACAGTGCTGACACAGTTGTAGGATCAAGCAGGCAAGCTGCAGAAGGTATAGGTTAAAAAATATCAGACTCTGGTTCCAACGCAAACTCAAATCGTCGCCTCAAGCCATCCAAAAAGGTGACTGCTAGCTCTTTTAGTGATGCGTCCAGAGCTTGATCTATCATCAAGAAGATGATATTCTATGTCCATAAGTGCTGGAATTACTGATGACATAACAACTTTATCGCCTTCGAGTAAACGTGTATGTTCGGCAAATGGTTGCAGAAGCTTCAGTAACAGATCTATATTTTGCCATTCACTTGAAAGAAGAGTGTCCCTTTCCATTTCTTTCGCTACTGCATTCACACTAACCTTCAGTTCAATTAGTCGCTGCAGTAGAAGGAATGTGCTTGACCACCTTGTGGGACAATCTGCAATAAGAGTTTTCTTGCTCTTCAACACTAGCTTTTGGGTTGCAACAGATGATTTTGTAAACTTTTCAACCATACGCCTCGCTGAATCTAGTATCGGTTGTATGGCAGCACACTTTGACATCTCATTATCAACTAGCTGCATAGATTGAAGCACCACATATGCGTTTCAATTTCAAATAGTGACCATCAACAGTCGTTTCTGCCATTGCATCTTCATAGTCTTTATCTTCATTAATATTGTCAACCTCATCATCATCTTCCTCATCAGAATCAGTGCCAGTTTCGCATCTATCAACAAACATGGTTTTAAAAGCTTTTATCATGTTAGCGACATTGTCCGTAATAATAATAACTAGCATGACTTGGCTAGCTTTTATACCCCATTTTTCGAAGCAATCGCTAACTTTAGCAGCAATCATATCACTTGTATGAGGATGACTAACAGTAAACACTTTTAGTTTTAAATGTTCACCTTGCTGTATAATTGGATTGTACAAACAAGCCGAAACACCAAGAAACGCTGCCGCCAGGCCCCTTTTAAGACTAAATATCCAAGCAAATGGTAAGACGCCGGACATGTTGTATATTCTCTTTAACTTTCTTTTTGAGTTCTTCACACGCCGATTTTAAAGCCGTTTGTATAGCTGTACGGCCTGGTACTTGAAACTTGGGATCCATTGCCTGACAGAACTCTCTGAATGCCTGATGCTCAACATGTACATGTAAATTGCATTCTTTCATTAGTGTAATTATTTTACAATTTACATTTTATAATTGCATATTAATTATCATGTAGCAATATACAGCCATTTTTATTTATTCTTATATTGATTCAATGAAATGAATAACATTTAACAGTTTTGCTATTTTAGCTGCCATGTGTACAAATTTTAACTGTTTTAAGTACTCTAACAATTATTTTTCTCAAGCCCTGTCCTGTCCCATAATAAAATTAGTGATACTGCTGCCCATATTAATACACATAAAATTATAATGAAAAAGTTTTGTTTTACAATTTAATGTTTGTAAGTTTATGATACTACATGTATGATATGTCACATGTGTCTTTATGTGACTTCTTGTTTATAGGTTCTAAGAAGTAGTAACTACTAAGAAATAAATAATACATTATTACTTACCAACGACGTGGAAACAACAGTTTTCGCTATGAATCGTGTTAGAGCTTGCATTCTAGAAATATTTTCAGCAGACTTGTGCAGAATATTTGTGTTTATTAAGTTTATTACCAAACATGTCGGTAATTTTCCTTGAGACAGAAGAGTTGGAAGCTGGCAACTTGGTTGATTTACTGGGTGCTGCCGCTACTTTAGTCTTCTCTTTCTCTTCCATGGCATCATTTTCTTTCTTGTGGCAAGCTTTTAAATACCGTTTTAGATTTGTGGGATTCCTTCCCACGAGCATTCTTTCACATTTCTTACCGTCGCTAGTCACCAAACATTCACTTTTGTTTAAATCTATACGGTACGTGAAATAATCCCAAACATCACTCGATATTAGGCGTCCACTAACTCCACCAACACCAGTTCCTGCTGTTGTCATTGTCAACTTTCAACGTTAATTAATTGTATTATTTTGATGACTAATATTATCGCCCAGTTGATGCGCATGCGCGATCATCAAAGAAATTATGTCATAATAATTTCTTAGAATAGACCGCAGTACCGGAAAAGAACGATAAATGGGGATTTTAGTTTTTATTTCGTTGGGGAGTTTTAGTTTCAGTTTTTATTCAGTCTTTTGTCTATCAGATTTAGTTTTCGTCTAGTTTTAGTCTTGCTGCTAATTTTAGTTTTAGTTTTAGTTCTCGTTGACGAAAAGGTCAACATTTTCGTTAACGAAGGTTTTAGTTTTAGTTTTCGTCGACGAAAACAACACTACATTTTAGTAATGTATTTATTATAAGGATGTAATCTAATATCGTTACACGCGTGAATCCATGAAAAACTTCATAAAATAAATAGTAAGAAATCGAATATTTAAGTGGAACTTTGATTTAAAGTAGCGCGTTTTCACGTGACGTCACAATTCTTAACCTTCCCCCCCCCACACACCTCCTCGTCACACATCGTCACAAATGTGGGGACCCTCTCCCCCTCCTAGGTGTTAGACGTCATTTATGGACGGCCTCATATGCAACTTTTAACCCCAAGCACACCTCTTCGCTCAAGAAGTCCTCTCTCTCTCTCTCTCTCTCTTCCTTTCTCTATTTCTCCCTCTTTAAAATTCTCTCTCTCTCTCTCTCGCTCTGTTTTTACTCTCTCCCTCACTCTTGATCCCGAAATGTTTGAGTGTGTACGACTAATAAGAAAAATGAAATGTAAGTCGCTGTTTTATAATGTCCCACAACCACGTGTCCCACCCGCACAATGAAGGTCAATCGCACACTCGTGATACGTTTCGTGAACAGCTGTCTGCTGGTCTAATTTTGCACACGGCACTATCCATAATGGTCGTTGCAATTGATTTGGTAATTCGCGGTAAAACCGCCTGACTGGTGGATAATCTTTCTTATCTGTTAAGTACATTTAATTATAAGTTTTCAACCCAAAAAAAAATAATAAATAAATAAAAATTAAGAACATTTACCAGCTCGGTTGAAACAAACTCTTGTTACGCCACTTTTCCCACTGACTACACTCTTTAAAACAAATGTTCATTTCATAACTAGGCTACCCCCAAATGTGAAAGTGAAAGTAAGGTCTTTCGGGTAACATTACAAGATAGCGAGGAAATTAGCTATGAAGACAGAGAAGAGATCAGATGTTTAATAGCCAATATAACGGGGGGGGGGGGCCCTTCAAAAAACTCGTTAACGTTTTACGTCAAGGGGGGATATGACACCTCATGAAGGAAAAAACTAGAACATCAAAATATTTAAATTTGTATGCGCTTATTTTGTTCCATATTGCTAGTAAGTGAAAAAAAAATGTGGGAAAAAAAATATTTTGTCATAAACAAGGACAGGGAGGACATAAAGAGGACATAAAAAGGACAAAAAATGTCTATTTTAAAAAAGATATTTGCAAAAAGCTAATTAACAGAATAATTTGAAAGTTAATTTTTTAGTAAACAAAATGAGGGGTAGGACTTCAATCAGGCTTATACAAAATTAAATGGAAAAGACGTAAACAAGGTAAGGGTTAGCCTGACCGGACGTAACAAAACAGCGCACGTCCGGTCAGGCTAACCCTTACCTTGTTTACGTCTTTTCCATTTAATTTTTTAATTTTTTTAGCGAGATATAAATCTTATTTATATCGTATTGAGCATTAGAATTTAGAGAACGAAGGATAAACTTGTCGCGACAGGCATTTGCCAATCTGAATCAGGTCTGGAGATCTACATACATCTCTGTCAAAACAAAAGTTTAAAACGGTCCTACTTTATGGATCCGAAACATGGCGAACGACAGAGACAACAAAAAATAGACTCCAGACCTTTGTTAACAGATGCCTCAGAAATATTCTGAAAATAAAATGGTTCGACAAGGTCAAAAACTCCAAACTGTGGTAAAGGTGTGGACAAAGGACTGAAGAACAACAGATCATGGAAAGAAAGTGGAGATGGATTGGACACAGCCTTCGGAAAGATAACAGTAGGGTGAGGCAGGCCTTAGACTGGAACATCAAGGGCAAACGCCAGCGAGGAAGACCCAAGCGTACATGGAGACGGAGCATGTTAGATGAGGCTGACAGAACTGGGAAGAGCTGGGAAGAATTGAAGCGACTGGCAAGGGACCGTGCACAGTGGCGAGCTTTGACAGAGGCCCTATGTTCCACAAGGAAACCAAAGGACAAATGATGATGATTAGAATTTAGAAATGTCCATTAGATTTTAAAATATAAAATTTTCAGTGAACATTGTTGAAAAGAAAACATTAAAATTTAAGGCGGTCAAGTAAAAATTTTTTAAAAAATATTATTAAAATAACATTTTTATAGATAATTAAAAATGCTTAATTAGGACTATTACAACATGAACACAGCTCAAACCCTGAAAATATGAAACAAATTCATAAAGTAGTTTTTGAGAAATTTCATTTTGCGTGGAACAAAAATTATGAAAACGCGATTTTTTAGAAAAAATGACTTTTAAAGTTAGTATAACGAAAAAACAACAACACTTGCGTGCAAGATGAAGAGTGAAGCGTGTTGAGAATATTGCTTAGCACTTAAACTTACTTTAAAGAAACGTTTTAAAAATACAATGCTTCCATAATTTTTTAATGATAAAAAGTTGGTACATGGTATCTCTATATTGTTTATTTGCAACATCTACTAAGCACCAAGTAATAGTGGGTTTTGAGATTGTGATAGTAGATGGCTGTGAAATGGTGCCACAAAATTGCTGTGATAAGGTGACAGGCATTTGCTGTGAAGTGGTGCCATGCGATAGCTGTAAAGTTGTGCCGATTGATGCTAGGAGATGGCTGCAAAGTGATGCTAGGCTATGGCTATAAAATGTTGCCAGGTCATGGCTGTAAATTGGCACTAAAGTAGAGCTTGACCACCACTAGCCACTAATCATTTTTGACGACAACCTCTACCCTTCAGTTGACGATTTTAGACTGACAACTTTTCTGTTGCATTTGTTTCATTCACAAATATTTTTAATTTTGTATATCCAGTAGTAAAGAGGTAGTCGATATTGGACTTTATTGATACTCATATAAAAATCATTTAAAATGATACCAAACCCTATATGGAAACAAAAAGTTTGATATAAGTTGCTATGGCTTGAAAATGGCAATATAAACATTATAGGCTAAAACTATAATTAAATCATTAAAAACTCAAACAGTGACCTTACAAAAATTTACAATTTTTAAAACAAGTTTTTTAATAATAATAAAAATAAAAAATATTTAAAAATATTAAAAAGTTGGGAACATGTTCTACAATGGTTTAAGTTTAGGTAGTCAATTATGACAATAACCCAAAACATGTAATTTTTCAGTTAACTGCTCAAAATACTGTCATATTCCCCCTTAAGCAATAAAATACTAGTTGAATTGCGGACACTTCGACCCCGGACGATTCGACCCCGGACGGTTCGGCCTTGCCAATTCGACCACAGGACGTTTCGTCCCCAGGACGTTTCGACCCCGGTCGGTACGACCACAGGACGTTTCGACCCTTGGGTGTTTCATCTTCTATATAATTTTAGTTAATTAATTAATAAGACGTTCCTAATCTTATTTTTTTTTAAATTAAATACATGAGATCAGTGGCGTAGCGCAGTATCAATATATTCGATACCCGACTTTCGCTGCCCATTTACATGTAAAAAAAATAAAAAAATTCTAATAACTATGGGGTATGGAGTGATCGATCTACCCATTGCGCCACCCCACCCCACCAGATATTTTTATAAACATTCTGCTAAACATATATCAGACATCATATCAAATCCATGGACCCTCCCCTCAACGGCCTTTGACTTCTACACGTGCACATATATATATTCTTAAAATTTATGTGGTACCAGTATTTTCATTAGTACAACAGTATAAATGACATTAGGATTCTAAAAACAGCATGTGTGATTTTTTAATAAGTGAGTCTCGAACTCTTTGTGGTAGCTTTGAGGATATAGTGAAAAATGCGCATTCGGCTGACGTACAGATGGTAACGGGTTCCAATCTCCACGAAGGTAGGAATTTGTTCCCGGGGCATAGGGTATCCCTGAATCCACCCAGCTCCGGATGGGCTACTGACACTAGTTAGAAAAAAAAGTGCAGGAGGGAATAGTGTGGGACCCTCATAGCCATGGCCTGTGAAAGCTGGGTCACTTGTCAACAGACTGGCATAGTCTTTGGACGCAATAATATGCTGCATAGAAGTATTAGAAGGAGCGTCTGTAAAGAAAAGATGCGACGATATCAATGATTTATCAATAAATTCTTTAATAAGGCCAACTTTCGAAGTCGAGTTTCTTAAAACTCACTATCCAAAAAAAATGCATATTTAACTCTGTATTTTGTTTTTCAATAAAACTCAGAAGGCCCTTAAAATTAAAGAAGACGAGACAACATTCGCAATGAAGTTAATTAATCTCTTCAAGTCATGAAATACGACTAAATTTTCTCAGCTCATAAACACATTTTTTTTCCGGGCTACTCTAATGAACGACACACCGGAAATTTAAAAGTCATGTGATAGTCACATGATAATTTCAGGCTTTTATTTTCAATTTATATAAATATGAACTCTTACGCCTCGTTTTGCGTAAATTGTAAACAATGTGCTTTTTTGTACTTCAGAATCTCATTTAAAATTTAACTGTTAATTTGTGTGGATTTTATTTATGTACATTTCCCGTGTTATTTGGAAATTACCTCATTTTTTTTCCTAAATCGATTGGTGCGTAACTTAAACTTAGTCTTTAGTAATATGTCAATCTCAATCAGTAATTTAGTCATTTACTTTTTACTATCATTTAGTAAAATTTAGTTTTAGTAATGAAATGTGTAGACTAAGAAAAATAAAAATATAATTAAAAACTCACTAGTACTAGTAATAGTAGTCACTACAAATAACTACAAATCACTGAAATCATTGTAATTTGTAATAATTGTAAATTCATTTGATTCAAGTCAAAAATGAATCTCGAGCCCAATCAGCTAATCAGTCTCAGTCAAGCTCGATGAACTCAATCAAATCAAACAGTAAATTATTTTAAAAAGTAATTAATTACTAAGACTAGAACTAGAAGTAGAAGACTAACTAAAGTAAAGAAGTCTTAGAAACTTACTTAGGTTAATATATTATTTTATACATAAATATAAAAGAAGGCCAAACATAAGAGTAAGAGTAAATAAGAGTACCAGGGCCAGACTATAAGAATAAGTTAAGTAAGTATACAGTTGAGTTATACAGTATATAGACTGACTAAATTTAATAGTATTTGACATTTGTAAATCTGTAGTCAATTTAGTAGTAGTAGTAGTAGTAATTATAACTTACTTACTTATAGTCAAAGTTGCCTCTACTCCATTAAATAATATCTATAAATAAAAATATTCATGATATTCCCATGAGGCCCCTATGCCTTATGCTCGTGGGCCCCCAGGCCTATGCGTTAAGACGCCCCTGCTTATACTTACAGTTATAAATTATAGAAAAAATAGTCTATTTAAATGATAAATTAAAGTAAATTAAAAAGTTAAATAATGTTTAAAACTTTAACTCAATTAACTGTAAAACATTTTATTCAAATTTATGATTTGGACCTATAAAGCTAGCAGTACTGGTAAAAGTATAAGCATAGGGGCCATCCGTAAAGTACGTCACGCTCCAGAGTGGGAGGGGGTTGTAAAAAATTGTGACAGGTGTCTGACGTCTCAGTGTTTTATATTAAATTTTAATAATTTTGTTTATAAAAAGATTTTTTTTCCCCCCAAAATTATGACATACTTAGAGGGTGGGAGGGGTCTGAGATTTGTGACAGGAGTGAGGGGGGGGGGTAAAAATGGTCAAAAATAAAATAGTGTGATGTACTTTATGGACGGCCCCTTAGGCCTACAGTTACAGGCATACTATTTTCAAGGAATGATATAATTATATTAAAGTAGTATAGTGTATAGTATATTAATTATTAATATTTTTTATATTAAAATATGCTATGTTCAAAACTTGTATGAATGAAAATTTGAAGTGCCATGAAAACTAATTTATAGCGCTAAATGTCCATGCAAGCCCAGCATGCTTGTTGCGTCTGTTGATCAAAAGCTCTCTTAAATTAAAAAAAAAGCTTACACATTTTTCTTAAATTTGTCTTTATTTTGTCTTTGCTGTCAGAAGTTTTCAAAAATTTCAAAAATCTTTCCATAAGTTTAGTGCAGTTGATTCAAAGGAGCATACTCCAAGGGACTTTTTCCTGTGTCCATCAACTTGTGAATTTTCAGAAGAGACTGCATAGACAAACACAGCCCTTTTAGAAAAATATGTATTGATGTTACTGCCTTCAAAAACTGCTGTGCTGATCCATCTAAGCAACCATAGGACAGTGACATAATTTTGTGATATGTTCACTCAGATACAGGAAGCCAGTCTGGCGTCACTAGGGGGTGCGGGCCGCCCCTGGTGACACCATCAGGGGGGTGACATCAAAATGTAAGATGTAAGATTCTTATGTTCCCGTTATTAGGCACTGGAAAAAAACTCGGAGCAGTTTTATGGGTTAAGTCGTGAGGGGGTGACACCATGAGCTACTGCCCCGGGTAACACCAACCCTAGTGATGTCTCTGGTCCTACTTCCTCATCTGCAATACAATGCATGCTGCTGTGTTTTGTACTTTTTCAAGTCTTTGCAGTTATTTTTTAGTTACTTTTGCAACAATCCAGTCTTGATAGTTTTTAAGAAACTGCTATGGCATTTGATGTTTTCTTATTTAGTTGAGGACACAACTGACTCGGACACATAGATGAAAAAAAACAAGCCTTTAACATTAAACTATAATAGATGCTCATCATGAGTTTACTGTCAAAGTACATGCCGAGATCTCTGATTGTGTTTTACAAAGGGATCTGGCTACTTTCAAAACATGGGCATCAGAGCCACAAATAATTGCTTCTATCTGAACATCATTCATCTTCAATCTGTTTGAAGTCATCCATGATTTTAAAACAAGACCACAGTCTTTGACAGCGTGAACATTAGCATCACAGCTCAAAGGATCCAGATGAAAACTCTTGTAAAGTTGTGTGTCGTCTGCAAATAATTTGCGAGATTACCACGATATTCAATGATTCTGCCTAGCTGGTGCTTGTAGATGGAAAAAAGAAATGGTCCTAAAATTTAGCTTTAGGAATGCTACTGGCAAGTATAGTTTTGTTATAAGATCTCTCATTCACCACCATACGCTGTGTTCAGTCTGGTAAGACATAAACCACAAAGTGCAGTTCTAGAGATGGCAACCTCATTCAGACGTCTTGACAGCAGAACTTCATGGCCCATCACATCAAAAGTAACACTGAGGTCCAAGATGGTCAGATCACCACGTTCAGCATTTCATGACACAGAGCATTGCTATCTTGCAACTGTGAGGTCAACAGGCAGACCTTGCCAAGTAAAGTAAGTCTTAAATATGTATATGCTTCACAAGCTGCCGTGACACTACTCTCTCAAGTTTTGATTCAAATGGCAACTTGGAAACCAATGTTTTCTCTGAGGTTTGTTGGTCCGTGAGCAAAGTAAGAAAACTCATGTACAACGTTGCACAGCATCCATTTTTTGTGAAATATTTTACAAAATTTGGTTCGCTGTTTCTCTAATCTGCTGCACGGCTCGGTCATATCTGCGCACCTGCGCAGCTTAAAGGGAAATTTGTTGGAAACTGAAAATAAATTGTTTCAACCATTTGGATCCAGGCTGCTTTTCATAAGGAAAGGTTTAACAACCCCTGCTTTGAAGTGATTAGGAACTGTGGTGGCTACTATTAACAATCTTAACCATACAGGAAGCAAGACTTTGAGTGGAGTAAACAATGGAATTTGTTGGTTTAGATGCTATGAGGATGCCCTTCAGCTGTTCACCCAAAATCGAGGGAACTCTGCTAGTGGGGAGACTCATTCTCCAAGGCATGCAAATCACTTTGTTCCCCAAAGCTCTTTATGATAGTTTCAATTTTCTCCTTAAAGAACTTTCTCAGTTTTGCTGTCACTTGCTCACCTCTCATAGCAGGTAAAGCGGGTGAAGTTGACCTCTTCCTGAGAACGTTATTTACCACTGAGAACATCTTATGAGAGTGAGTACCTGCAAGTTTAAGAAGAGACTGTACATGTTCAGATTTAGGAAATCTGACTACTTGCAAATACTTGTTCCTTGCCTTCTCAAAATTCTCTTTGTCAGTTTCTTGGCCCTTCTTTCCCAGTGTTTCTCAGTCAAGATGCCTAATCAACTCAGCTTTCTGAAATGTGGGAGTGAACGCAGGTGATTAGATCTGTCACTTACAAACGTTTTAGACATTGGGGCATGAGTATCCAACAGTGAAGTGAGAGTCCAATTGTAAAGGAGGACTAGCTGTGTAATATTATCAGGTGGTGATTTCACCTACTCAGTATCAGAAAGACTATTCTTTAAAAATTCATTAACTTATTAATAAACTTATTTAATTAAATACAGACTGAACAAAAATAACAGAAATTTTAGTTAATTAGTACCATTTCCAAATAAAACATAGTTTACATAGATTTAAATTGACAAAGAAGTACTATAGTAAAAGACTATAATTACTATGGACCAATAATATATTATCTACTTCAGAGATTTGTCTATAGTCTGTAGACATTTGACTTTTTTTATTCATAATTTTCACCTATAATAAATATTAAAATTTTGGGGGTTGGTTTTTATATCTATAATTTTTTAGACATGTGTGTAGTTAAAGTATATCTATTAAAAATTAAGACTTATTAAAAAAGGGTTTAAATTCTTGATTTTTTTATGGCTTATGCCAACTTTAAATTTTAATCTTTTTTAACAAAACCTTTTTATTTTAACCTGACAAAAAATATAGATTTTTAAAATAAAATGTTAAAATAATAGTAAGTTCAACCTCATGGTTTTTAAATGTTTTCTTTAACAAATTACTTTCCAAAAGAACAAGAAAAGACAAAATGGCAACAAAAACTTCAGAGAGCAGATATCAAGCATCTACAGAAGGCCAGCATGGTGATGAAGAGGCATGTAAAAAACAAGATCAGCCAGTATTATCACATTGCAACAAATTTTCCTATGGTGTAGGCCATGTACTAAATGATCTTACAGCATCCATGTGGTTCAGTTATCTTCTTGTGTTCCTACATCAGGTAAGTTCAACTGAAGGCTCTGTCAAATTCCTACTTGATGCTAACTTTAAGCATACTCAAAACTTAGATTTGAAAGGTGGAGAGAAGGGGCGTTATCTTTTAAATCAATTTTTGTATGTTCTGTTAATTGTAAGAACTTTAGGTTGACTTTTTAATATTATATTTTTGTTAAATTTCTTCCTTGGTGTAAACAGCTTATGAAAAGATTTCACCTTAAAAATAATCAAGTTTATTTATGATAATCAGTTGAATATGTTGCTCTGCTTTGCATTTTTTTAAAAAAAACTTTTGCATGGGTTTCTCTGTCTCAGGTCAACAACTTTCACAACATTCTAGCTGGTAATTTGATGTTAATTGGTCAAGTCAGTGATGCCTTATTTACACCATTCATTGGTTTAGAGTCAGATCGTACATCTGGAATATGGAAATTAGGACGAAGGAAAACCTGGCATTTAATAGGTACGTAATTTTAAAAAATGTTATATCCTCCTGCTAGCACCCTACTGTTAAAATTTTATATGGTTAATAATAAGGGTGCCCCTGAGTCCACCCAGCTCTGAAGGGCACCCAACATAAATAGAGGGAAATAAGGCGGCTGCTCCATCGATTCAGCTAAGGAAATGAAATGCCCTAACAAGTCTGTCAATTCACCCTATTTGCCCCTCTTACCATAGGCCCCAGGCAAAAAAGGTCATATCAAAACAGACATCCTACAAAAGTCATTTCCTCACGGTAACTTTTTTAAAACGACCCCACAGACACATACACACACCCCCGGTTAAAGGGTTTTAAAAAATTATTTCTAAAAAATTATTTCTCACTACACAATAAGAAACATATCAGATTTTGTAGGCAATCTCACCCAGGAGTATATTATGACCCTTCCCAACCCCCCAACCCCACCTACAACCCCAGCTTTTGTTTATTGTCATCAGTCTCATGTAACAAATAATATGTTTAAATGACATGATTCAAATCAAAATTGATCTCCAGAAGAATAGAAAAGGCTTGAATCAGATTGAATAGATATATGAATTTATGTTATTTTAATAGGAAATAAAATCATATTAATTTTTTAAGTTTTTATATAGAAAAGCCAATTGAAATAGTTGTATGTATTAAACTAAAATTTCTATATAAATTTTTTTTCTTACCTTTTTAATCTGATATAAAAGTAAGGTGTGTTCTTCTCTTCTTTTTCTTTTTGTAATTAGGTACCCTCTGTGTGATGGCTAGTTTCCCATTCCTGTTTTCCAAGTGTATCACTTGTTCTCATGCACCAAACATTGCCCAGTTCGTTTACTATGCCCCATTTGTTGTCATATTTCAATTTGGGTGGGCTTCAACTCAAATTAGCCACTTGTCATTCTCATCTGACCTCTCACCTAATGGACATGATCGTGTTACTCTTCAGTCTATAAGGTCAGTTTATAGATTATTATCTTAAATTTAAACCTGGCAATTTATTTTTCTAAACTAAGTCTTATAGATATTTTTAATAAATAATTTTCAAATTGAATAGCATTCATAAATGTAACTTTGATTTAGTAGTGTAATTTATAATGCCAGGTAAGTCTCAACTAAATGAAAATTCAGAATACACCTGTAAGACTGACAAATTTGATGTCACTCTTTGTAAAAATAATAATAATAATGTATTTAACATTTAAATGTCAAATATATATATATATATATCTATATATATATGTAAATACACCCACTCTCCCCAGAAATTTATTCACAGTTATATCCAACTTGTCAGTGTATGGCATTTTCTTGGCATTGTTTTTGTTAGAGGGCACAGCAGGTGGTGGAGCAGGATCTGTTACGGATGAACTGGGAGAAGCAGATGCTCCAAAATTTCAGGTTTGATATTTTAAAATGTTCACTCATAATTTTCTTTACTTTAGATCAGGTTTATCCAAACTTGGGCCCGCGAGGCCCTTTCATCCGGCCCCTGGAGACATTTTAATATAAAAACTTACCACAAAACTTAGTAGTTGGGGTTAGTAGTCAGCCCCCCCCACTATTGTTTGACAGTTAATGTGGCCCTCCGGCAGAAAAGTTTGGAGACCCCTGTTTTAGAATAAAGAATAATCTAGGTTTAATGTAATAAATTAAATATTTAAAATCAGTAAATCCTTTAGGTTTGTGGTTCAGTTGTAAATGTGTGTTAGAAAAAGAATAAACACATTTCTCGTCCATGAGGGACATCCAACGATCATCATCGGCGTTTGCGCTTCCTACAAGGGCATAGGCCACCTACGAGAGACCTCCAGGCATCTCTATCCTGGGCCAGCTTCTCCATGATCTTTCATTCATGGCCAATTCTCTTGATGTCTGCCTCCAATTGTCGGCGTCAAGTGTTTCTTGGACGGCCTCTTTTCCGCTTACCCTGGTGGTTCCATTTTAGGGCTTGCCTTTTTGTATTAGAAGCAGGTTTTCTTAGCGTATGACTAATCCTCCTCCACCACTTCTGAAGAATCTCAATTGCTTCTGTTTTGTCTGCTGCCACAGTTCCTGGTTGCTGATTATGTCCGGCCAGTGAATTTTCAGAATCCTTCTTAGACAATTGTTGATAAAGGAAAACACATTTCTGTGTCATTTTATTTCACCTTGTATTCCTGAAACATCTCAGCACACTATAATAAGATCCCTGTACCAAGCGAACCCCTAACGTTTGGTCTGAAAAAAAAGAGCCTATGTCCGCTTCTAATAAAATTTTGGATATTACAAAAAATAAAATAAAATAGTTACATGACTAATAAAACTTTGTAACTTCCTTACCCTCTTTTTCTTATAATGAATTTAGCAATGACTCAAAATAAGGGGTAGGACTGCAATCACGCTTATAAAAAATTAAATGGAAAAGACGTAAACAAGGTAAGGGTTAGCCTGACATGACCTGTCAGGCAAAACCTTACCTTGTTTACGTCTTTTCCATTTAATTAGAAATGGCTGTAGGAATCAGTATCACTTAAGGACTTCCAGTATGTCTTCTACACTTCTACGGTGATGAAATTTAGCCTCATTTATTTCAGAATCTTTTTTTTTTGCAAACGTCTACAAAGGTCTGAACTTGTCTCATAATGCTCTTTTTTGTTTTTCAAGGTTTGGCCGACGCAGGAAGATTTTTAAAAAATAACTTTGTTAAAGTTTCTGACTTTTATTTTTGAAGTATCGGCTCCTTAAACGCCCATATTTTCTTTAAAAGCTCCACGACATCCAATCCCTGTCATCTTTGGTTCCGCCATTTGTGTCTATGGCGCTTCTCCATTAAGTGGAGGTTTCTGCATTCTATATGATGCTTCTTGTGAAGTGAATGGGCTCTAGATTTGTTGAGTTCTAATGAGTGGTTTGATCTTACTTAGTCTTTCTACAAAAAAAAATCTATTTGGTGGAACCGATATAAACACATGTTAGCTAAACAAGTGTGTAAATAACATCTGGAAGATGATGGCAAACCTGGTGATTTCAGAATTATTATTTTTCTGTCCACAGCAATTGGCTTTCATAAGCGTTGGTTTGGGAACCATTTTCAATGTTATTTTTTATATGGGCACAAAAGAAAGAACAGACAGGGATAAGGTCTTGGTGAAAAACAGTGATCAGCACAGGGTGGGAGACAGCTCCATAGAACAGTCAACAGTGAATCATTCAAAAATGAGATGGAAAGACTGGTTTAAGAATAAGCAGTTTTATGAGGTAAGGTGTTTTGCCATTTATAAATTTGAAACAGGCAAATAATTATATTTTTATGTAGTTCTGAGCAATGTTCCCTCTTAGGTTAAAAAAAACTCGTGTGTAAAGTTGCACAGCATGTATTTTTTGGTGCAATATCTAACCAAATTTGTTGCTGGGCAATTCTAAACTGCTTCACAGTCTCACAGCTTAAAGGGAACATCGTTCCCGAGACCCCGGGAACGAGGCTGGACTAACATTCCGTTAGTCTGTGCACTGGCGCAGAGTAAAAACAATTGAGTGGCGCAAAATGCAATTTATTTTATGAAACTGTTGATGTATGTTCCGAAAAATGAATTTTAAAAATAATTCCCTTTAAATGAGTCCATAAATCATTTAATTAAATAGTTAATTGTATAAAATCATAATTCTCAAGCATATACGAATCATAAATATTACATTATAAATAAAAAATTTGTTTTAAACCCGGGCCGCAGTGAGTTTCATGGCGACATGTTATACCTTTCAGCCTTCGGCGCCAGTGATGTAACTAAAATATTTTGTGCCTGGGGATAAACTATACAAAATTATAAAATTGGCATATAGGAAATAACATTGTCGCAAAGTTTCAATCTTTTTAAAAAAAATAATTTAAGATTGTTCAATCTTATCTTATCTTATCTTAGATATACAGACGCTCCTTCTATGCAGAAGATAATTGCGTCCACAGACCATGAGAGATGATCTGTTGGCAAGTGATGTAGCGGTCACAGGCCACGGCTATAGAGGTTCCACGCATTACCCCAGCCGCCTAACTATTGTCTAGTTCGGTACCCATTCAGAGCTGGGTGACTCGGGGACTCCTCAGGCCTTGGGAACAAATCCTCGCCTTCGCGTGGATTCGAAATCGTGACCATCGGTATGACAGTCGAGCGCGCTACCTCTCGACCACCACGTCCCACTTTATTGCCATCCTTGTTGAGGGTGTTGACATGGTATTAGAAATAGATGCATATCAAAAATTTGACTCACTACCTAAACATCGAATTCAAAGCAGAAATAGACTATAGGATGAAAATATGGATAAACCCATAATCGATGCACATGAAAAATACAAAACTGAATTCTTTTACCCCTGTTGACACTGCAATAAAGTAGTTTGAACCAAGATTTTCTCAGCTGCAACATCATTACAGATGATTCACTGCATATCAACTGAAGCAACCATTGATAATAAAAATTTCATTATAGTGGCTATTTTTTAAATTTACTTAGAAAACCCGATGTGTCCCCCTTGGGATTTGCAAAACCGTGACCTAGACCACCGAAAACAAAAAAAAATATTATGGACTTTTTTCAATGGAGAATTTCAAATAATCTTTTAATTATATTGTCTAACATTTGAGAAAACTGAAACTTTAAAAGTACACAAACATATGACAAAACAAAACCACACTGATAAAATCCTTAATATATATAGAAGAGACGTTCTATATTAAGAATCTATTTGTACTTTGTACTGCACTCAACTTCCACTGGTAAAACTAAGAGTGATTTGTCAGTCACTATATATTCCAGGAATTTCAAAACAACATCTGGTTCTTTATTTTTGCCCCCTGTTTTACAATTTAGTAGATTGGTTTCACTTCAAAGCGTCAGTTTTAAGTGGTAATAAACATAGGCTTGATTAATGTGCAGACTTTCTTTACTTCTGGACAAAGCAATGCATCTCAGAAGGCTATTGGAAGGTGTAACAGCTGTGATGAGAGCAATTGCTTTGGGTAAAGCAATTATTTTTGCTTGATTCATTTTGTCTGGGCTATGGTATCCTAAAAATACAATTAACCAGTTGGTACTCATAGACTTTTGGGGTCGAGAATTTGTTTATCTCATTAGTTTAGAGATGTTCCTAAATTAATTATAGAATACTCTGAACTCAAAGTTAATCCTGGAATAAAAAGTTGTTTTTTTCTAATCATAAAACTTAAACTGCAGTGAGATTAATTTATGTTTGAGGAGCTGTGACTTAATGGGTTTTTTTGTTTTTTTTGTTGTTGTTGTTTTTAATCACAACCCTTTCTTTGCTATGCTACTTAACACTTAAATCATTATCGATTGCTGAGGACCCTTTTTATATTATTAATAATGTTTTCCAATATTCTTTTTGATTTCTTTGATAATGCAATTCAAAAAATACCTTTGAATGGCTCCCTCAAGGCAACATTAAAATTTGATCATGTTCTTGAATTTGGTATTAACCCTAAGCTAAAATTGTATTGATTATAATGTTCTAGGTTGCTCTTTTATACATGGCAACACGGCTGTACATAAATGTGAGTCAAGTTTACTTCCCAATGTACCTCACGGAGACTATACAACTCAGTAAGGTATGTTGATTGTATTGCTGAGAATTTAAAAAAATGATAAATCAGCTAATGCATATTGAGTTAGCTTTAAATCGGCCTGGAGTTAAGGGTTTAATTATCTTTTCATTTATCTACATAATCATTACCTCAGACACTTGATGTCTTATAATAAAAAATTAAACAGATCACAATATAAATTAGATTTTTTAACTTCTAAACCTGTTTATTTAATAATTAAAAGTGGATTTAATTTTTATCTTTGATTAAAATATTTAATCTAATTTTAATTGAATCAATTTGTGTATCTGTTTGTTGGTCTTTAATTTGAGCGGTTTCATTACTCAGAGGCTAGTAATCCAAATGTCAATAAAATAATTATTGCAAACAGTCCAGTCCATGCAGAGTGTGTTAAGTTCGTGATAGTGGCATTCCTTTTATGTCCCAACCTCAACCTCAACTGTTTTATTATTTTTTTAGAATAATTTTTAATTAAACATTTATTGTTTAGAAATATTTCATTGCTGCTGTGATATTTCTATTCAACAATAGAAATCTCTTTTAAACAAAATTTATGTGTACTCGGTGCAAAATTTTAATTGATTTTATCTGAAGTGTATGCTAAAGAAACCCTGCTCTCATGTGGTGAGTGTAGGCATCAGTGACACTAGCTGTTTTTAATACTGCACTCAAATAATCTCAATGGAAGCCAGCTTCATTGTTTTCACTGAATTGTCCCCGGTGGTTGCAGTCTTTGTGTCAGTCTTGTGATGCTGATAACCTAATTATGTGACGTGAAAATAGAGATATCACCCAAGGCCACTGAGCTATTTAAGCATTGGATTATTTTGGGGCTTGGTTTTTTGTGGGTTTTTTTTGTTTTTTTTTTGTAACTGTAACAGTTAAAGCAACTGAGCGATCAAAGTCCTATGAAGTATAAATAAATACATGATCACCTGGTTTGGAGCGAGATGGATGTTGTGTGGTGCGGAAAGGATAAAACCAAATTATTAAATGCCTAGTAAAGAATTTTTATGAAAACCAACATTCCCTAAATATCTTTTTAGATCATTTTGATTCTATACTTCTGTTATTCTGTGTTAAAAATTTCAAATTATCAAACTTTTTTTTTGCCCATTCAAGTATTGCATACAAGATTTCATATTTCATTATCAAAAATGAAATACCCATATTACAAAACCTCATCCAACCAGAGTTTTAGAATACTGACAATAATTTAAGAATTATTGCATGTAGAGTTTTAATGGGAGATTGTTTTTATTTTTAAATTCTAATTTTAAAATAAATTTTAAAAAATATACAAAATGATATGAACAGTTTAAAAAATAATAATTCAGTACAAATCTCAAGTCTAGTAATAATTATTAATTTAATGGAGTCAGAATATACTGCAGCCTTCATTATTGAAAGCATCTCCTAACTTTACAAAGAACTCAATTCTTCAGTGAATTTAAATAATCACTTCTGTGTCCATCAAGTAGTCCTTGGGTGCAGCTTATTTAAAATGACCTGCTGCTGATTAGTACGTGTTAGATAAGATGACAGTGATAAGAGGGTCAGATACCATGTGCTTTTCACTGTGTGCCCCACATGACTTAATTAGGACATGAATGCTGATAGTGAATGATGTAAATGGGGCCATTTGTGGGATGTCAAGGAAGTCATGCTTTTATAAGACAATGAGATGACACTATTAATGTTTTCTTATCTGAAACACATCATGAAATGGATCAGTCAGGCTTTTTAGAATTTCATCAAATACCCAATCTTGTTTTAGTGAAAAATTAAATTTTTCTAAATACATGGCTAGTCTTGTTGACATTTTTAAAAAAATAGAAAAATCAGTCATTAATAAATTTAACCCTTTTCTGCTGTCAACAGCCTTTAGCTTTTGTTATTTAACAATCATCTTATCAAAAAAATGTTTATGAAATATTACAAAACTAGTCTTCCAATCAAACGTGTCAATGCTATCTATCTACCTTTTCTGGAGTGTTCTACTAAAATTTCCTAGTCATCTTGGTCCTTTGCCTACCTTTTCAGATGCTTCCATGCAAAAATTACATTCTTTATCTTTGGTCTTTGTTTATTTGAAGCAAAGCAGTTGCTTTCATCCATATTTTAATCCCTATTAGTGTTTCCTATGGAATAGTCACATCTAAATCAAATTAGGTCTGAATAAGAGGAATACAATAGCCTCTTAAAGCTGTCTTGTGAACAAATAATTTAAAAAATGTTCAGCATGAAATTGCTAAAAAAACAGATCTAATTCATTATACATTTTTTTTATGACCAAACAATGAATCAGCAGTGCAAAACTATTTGCATTTTCTGCTGACTGAATCCATTTAAAGTTATTTTTTAAAGGGGAATTTTGTTTCTTTAGTAATATTTCTTTCCTTTTAATTATGTCTCATCCCCGTGGCACCCAACTTTCAGACCGCAAAAGTTTTGTAAATGCCAGCTTTGAAGGAAAGTTTTGAATAAAAATTTGTTGATGAGTTCTTTTATCCATACTAGTCTAGCATGCTCACTGCGTTCTAATTTTTGTTAAAGTATGTTTTATATATTATCTGAAATCTGTTTATGGAAGTACTTAACTAATTTGCATACCCTTTTTTATAAGACTGCCTTGCAATATTTTAATGTTCATAAATTTCTTTTTCCAGTACAACATTGCTCTCCTGCCATTTGTGACATACCTCAGCAGTTTTTTAATGTCATTGCTGTCTCCCTATGTTAACAGATTCTGTGGGAGAAAGGTTAGATTTTATTTTATTCTTCTCCAGCAGCACACTGTCATGATCCAATTAACAAATAAAATGAGGGGACAGCCTCAAGTAGTTATATAGTTGTTTTCATTTTAAAATTTTTAACTATCATGTAAGAATTTTTCTATGTACAGATTAGATAAGCTGCTCAGATCAGTCAGTTTGACCTCTAGGTTTAAGCCCCAAAGAGCTATTCTAGTTCATGGCTCATAATTTTTTTTTCTTTCAACAAACATTTATAATCAAAAGAATGAAGAGTTAATGATGATTATATATATATATACAGATTCACTGCATGATTTATACAATGTCTTATTTGTAATTCCATGCTGTTGTTTCTAATAACTTTTAAAAAATGTTTATCTTATCTCATCTTGTATATTACAGACAATATATCTTCTATACAGAAGATTATTGTGTCCTGTGCTTATCCATGATTTATGTGAATTGATCTCCTCAGATAAGTTATGTCATTGGTGTGGCCCTGGGGGCAAGCTCTTGTGTGTGGATGTATTTTATTGGGGAGAAAAGTAATGACGTCTTTGGAGCTGCATTTTTCATGGGATTTGCTGGGTCATTGCTTTTGATAACCTCACTTTCAATGACTTCTGACCTCATAGCCTCAAACACTGTAAGTATTGTTACTGGAAGAATTTTTTACACTGATACCTGACATCAAAAGATAGGTGATGTGTTAACTATTGTCTTTGAGAATTTTTTTTATTGAAAATTCATTTTCAAAAAAAAAAAAAAAAGGAAATTCGTTTTGCAAATGGCATACAAATTGAAGCTATTCCAGAACCAAAGAAATAGCAACCAAGATTGATTCATAATTTTTCACCAATAGATTTAAGTTTAATTTTATGATGCTAATGGAATATTTTTCTTTGAAACCAGATCATTATAATTCAATAACATTAATTATTACCGCATATACTCATTCTAAAGGGGACAATTTTTGGACAAAATGTAGGGGGAAAAGTTGGGGAGTCAACTTACGAACCGGTAATAGGTGGTTTCTGCATGTACATTGAATATCGATGTTGTTATTGTAGATCATCAAGGTCCATTTCTAGATTCTACATGATTCGACTGCTGTACCAGAAGCTATAAAATGATATTAAACATCTGCAACTACCTCATTTACTCATTTTATTTATTTTTGTGAATGTTCTATTAATAACTTGTTTTATAAATTTTGTTTTCAACAACAAATTTAAATTTACACACCTTTGCCACTTTTTACACACAACCCAAAAATACAAAATTTATTTTAAAAAACAGGTACTCAGTAACTCTTGCCTAACAAAGAGCCCAAAGACAAAGATGGGTAGAACAAAGTAAACAATCATTATGACCGATTTAGTTAGTAATTTTTTTTAAAGTGTACCATTTGTTTATGCTTTCCTATTATTTTTTGGGGTTGGCTTACGAGCAGGCTATACACTATACTAGTCTCTTTCAAGAGAGAGGGGTCGGCTTATGAACGAATTGGCTATAGAACGAGTACATATGGTAATTGACCAAGACTAAACAAAATAAACTTACAAACCCATTTTAGGGGATAGCTATTTGGGAAATTTTCTTAGTAAAAAATAATTTATAAAAAACATTCCTCTTTAATGTACTATTTTCTTTATTAATGATTCTTTACAAATGTTTGTAATGTTTATTTTTTACAGCCCTTAATTTTAATTAGTCATTGCTCAAAAGTTATATGATTTCATTCCCAATGCAAAGCTGAATTTTTATTGCTTTATCATATTTTTCCCAACAGGAAAGTGGTGCATTTGTGTTTGGTGCAATGAGTTTCACCGATAAATTGACCAATGGGGTAGCAGTTATGTTGATACAAAATTTTCATCCTTGTCTGTGAGTATGTTAGAATGCTGATTATAGTGTTATAAATTACTTATAGTTATAATTACTGCTCCTTTTTTTTTAAAGGTAGTTGAAGTAATGCAATTAGATTAACTTTGAATATGATATTGACATCATGACTAAAATTGTTATTCTTTCTATGAAAGACTAGTATATAAAATATTTTCTGTCCTGTGTGTGAGCCATAGTGTGACATTTGTTCACAAATATTCATTTGGCAGTGGATGCTGTCCGGCGTGTGAGCCATATTACAGAAATGTCCAGGTTTTTATTCCTGGTGGAGCCCTGGTGATTGGATTTATCGCACTATTAATCCTCATACCACAGAACATTGGACACAGAGAAAAGGCAGTGTCAGGTAAACCTTTTTTAAACTGTTGGGCTAAACAAATTTTATATTTTTTAAAAGTAATTTTGCAGAAATATTTTTATTTCTTCGGGGAGATGTTGTTGTTAGTGATTGAAAAAGTCATTTCAGTTATCTTTATTGATGCAAATTATGAGTTAAGTTTATTTATCCAAATTTATGGAAATTTATATTGATACATGGCATTGGTTTTTAAAAAATTCTAATTGGTTTTGCATTTTACATTGTTCTGCAGTGAGAAGTAAGATCTTGAGCTTTATTTTCTCTAGTTGTGCAGGTGGCATATTAAGATTTGAAAAGTTCTAATTGTCTCACATTTCTTTAAAAACCATCCATTTATGTACCATTCTTATTACAATTATTTTTCCATGGTGTAGTCAGTAATATTTTTTATAATATAAATTAAATATTTTTATTTACTAGTACTGATGAAGGCAATAGACAAAATGTTTACTTATGTATTAGTCCATAAATAAAGCTTTACTTTAATGTTTTAATCACACAATTCATTTGTACATCTTTTATTTTAAAGCTGGAGCAGTGGACTGGTCCATTTTTTATTGTCATCTGTTGTGAATATTGTCCCCTAATTTTCTACAATAAAATTTGTGGGGGAAAATACAATAGGGGAGAGGGAAAAAAAGTTCAATTTCTTCTTATCTGAAAGGCATCGTTATAACATTGACTGTAGAAATTCTATCAAATGGTCAATGCTGTTTTAATTTAATTTTTTTGAAAATTTTTTTAATGATGGTCAATCTCTTTGACATAAAAGATTATGAAATGAGTACATTTATTTTCTCTTTTTATGAAACAAAATGTATTATTTTGAATGCCTCAGTTTAGCCACCAGCTGAAGCTTCTTTTTGTTTGTTTGATTTATAGGAGAGCCTCACCTCCATTAAATAAAGCTTTTGATACTTCACCCATCAATTTTAATTAGCGAAAAACCTTACCTCCAATTATTAAAGCTTTTGATATTTTCACCTCAAATTTAATTTCTTGCTTTTTGCTCATTTTTTTCATTTTTTAAAATAAAAATAATTTCCTTTTTTTTTTGGTTGTTGTTTCATTTTTAGTCAAAGTGATGGAAAATCCTGTTAGGTCAGATTCAAGAGCTAGTGGCAGTGAGCATATCACTCACCAGTGCTCCTGTGGGAATTTCTACACACCACCAAGCACGTGCTCAACTTGTGGCATTCAGCCTGATTTCAACCCCTACAACCAGGTTGCTGACGCATACAGAGGGCACGCCGACAGCGATGATGATGACGCCAACAATGACACAGACTACAGGCAAGAGAGGAAACCACTGCTACGTCGATCACATGTCAACACACCACCTGCAGATTTGAGATATTACACAGAGAAAGCCTAGTGCCTGACCTCGGAGGTGCAACAAACTGAACTCAACTTGCATGTGAATTGAAATAACTTTCAGCCTTAAATATTTGTTAAATATTGTTTATGGCTTTTAGTTCTTTGAGAAATATGCATTGTTATTTATGATACTGTGTGTTCTAAATGCTAGTATGTATGTTTCCGAATGATCTGCGTTATGCTGCTAAGTCTGAAAAAATATAACAAGAATATTTGCTCATTGGAGTTCTATGTGCTGTTATATTGGCATTTGTGTGTACAGTACACTTATCTCAGGGTCATAGACAACAGTGCTTCTCAAACACAGATTAATTTTTGAAGCACTGCTTTGAAAAAGACAAATGCCAAATACATATGTGTTTGATAATCCTTAAGATAACTGAAGCATTTAAACAAATAAGTTGTAACTTAGTGTTTTTCTTTTAAAAATAAACTTTTAAAAATATCAACTGATAAATTCATGTAGCACAATGAGCTGATGAACACTTTCAAATAGTGATTGAATAATGAATTATTCTTTTTTACCATAAGTGCTGAATAAATAAATGCTTTATCAACATAAATTGAGTGCAGTTTTTTTATATGCCACTTTAATACTGCAGCAGTTAGAAAAGGCAATTAGTTGTGTATAAGTATTCTTTAAAAATAAGTTTATGCTAGTAATTAGTATGTCCTTGTTAGCATTTACATTAGTTTACATTTACACTTATTTTGTCTTAAAATACAGCACAATACTTATTTATATTAAATTGGTTGTGATAGTATTTGTTTTTTATTTTTAAAATCAGGTCATTATAATATAAATTATTGGTATCCAACCTTTTTTTTACCCCCAAGGTTTATTATAAAACAAATTTTTTTACCCAGCACAATACATTCCTTGAATTAAATGAGTCACTGCATGGCATTTATTGAAAATTAAGTTTTATCTTTCAAGTTTCCAATACATATTTAAAAAGATATATAATAATTGTACACATAAGGCATTAAATCAATGTATCAAATATTAAATCACCTTTGAAGTCAATTTTATTCATCATTTGCTTAAATGTGCTATAGTCAAATTTTTTTCCTCATAAACTTTTCATTGTACAAACCATTGTCCCCTTAATTGGGTATAACTTTATATTTTTTTATGTAATGCAAGTTTTCATCAAGGTGTCTTTCATGTCTATAGCTAACATTAAAATCATTTATCTTATGAAATGTAATGTTCAGTTTTGACTTATTTATTTTTTCTTTGCAAACTGACTTTGGAGATAATTTATGATTTCCATATTGAACGTGTAGTTTGATCAAGGGGCGCTGTAGGCCAGCGGTATTGGGCTGGACTGTCGTACCTAGCTACAGTCATGGGTTTGACCCTCGTGCTTTTGAGGCCCCCGGGGCATTGTGCTAGCATCACAATCCGTTGCTCATTAGTATTAGCTCAGTGAAACTTGTCCCAAAGGTCTAAAAGGGATTATTAGTATTATGACCAATCAGCTAAAATTTAAAAACCTCATTCTGAGTGTTGGAATAAAATTGGGTACTTTTTAAAAGTTGTCAATATAAACTATCTTCTTTTGAAGATAACTCATTTTATGTGCATGCTAGATAACGACTTGATTGTTCGTGACTGTGCTGCACCTAATCCTGCTCTGATGTTTTCTCTTTGATCATTAACAACTGACCAACCACCCTTAAAACTCAGGCAATCCTATTATTTGACCCAGCATTCCATCACCTGTAAACCCTTACACAAAAGAACTTTTTATTATCACATCCATTTAATCAACAGAGGACGATTGAAATGGAGAAGCATTACAAGTAAAGAGTCTTAACTATTTTTTCTGATTGAGCCCCACATTTAATTTCAAAAACTTTTTAACAAGCCCAAATCTGTTAATAAATATTCAAATAGGCCCATTGTCCAGCAGCTGTTGACGTGCCTTCCTGGCAGTAGTGTCGGTAGCCCCAATTTAAATTCCTGTTTCGCCAAGTTCCCAAATCTAGAAGTCACAAGTAAATATTTAATATCTATTACTTGGTTTAAAAATCTTATGAATGAACTTTCAAATGTCATTGTGCTTTAAATAAATCCATATTTAACTAACTATAAAAGTTTTGGTTTATATCAAATTTTCCCTTCTAGTATCAAATGTTGTAGGCAGCCAAAGATTGTGCTTGTTAATTATCAAGCTATTCATAATAGGCAGCACTTCTTAAAGTTAAGTCAGGTTTAAATTGTTTTGGTTAAGATTCAAAAGATTTGTTCACCTTTTATTTCAAAGATTTCATTGTATCAAAGGGGAGGCATGAACAATCTGAACACGTATATGAATATGTATAAAAACAAACATGTCTATTAAGTTATTTACTTATACAATTAATATTATGTACTTGACTTTACTTTTTTTTCATTTTAAATAAATGAATGGTTACTTTAAATACATACATGCCTATTAAGTCATTTACTTATACACTTAATATTATGTACTTGACTTTACTTTTCATTTTAAATAAATGAATGATTACTTTAAATTACTTAATACATGTACTTTGAAAGTACATGTATCATGAAATGCATATTAAAATACAATTCTTGTGAGTAGATTTACAACCTTGAAATGTGTTTACTTTTTTTGTTATTTCTGTAATATTTGGAAGTTTGAATTTGCAGTTAGGTGTGCTACATCTGTGTGTTTATTTTTAGATATATTTTCAATGCATCTGTCAAGACTTTATTCAAACTTTTCTGAACCATAACTTGCCCAACTTAACATTGTATTTACAATCTTTCTCTGCTGTATTATCTGGCTTATTTTCCTTTTGTGGCCTTTAATCTTCTCCCGCTAATTACACTAAACCTCAGAACTGTTTCTAAATAGGTTGTTTTTCTTCCTGTCTATTCACATTTCAAACGGAAACAATTTGGTTTGTGAATTTAAATCAAAATTTATTTGCATAAATTTAAAAACTACAAGAAAATATAAACATGGGCCATAAATTTTTTAAGCTCAAACTTGTTATGTGAAGCATCTTTGGCAGACTACACCCATGGGAGTAATACAACTTATTTCAAATGTTTTTGTTTTTTTTACAACAGAGCAAGAACATTGTTCTCTCTCACTAGTATATATTACTGCATTTCTAAATATATATTTACAAATCAAAGGATTAAAACATCACTTGTTTACATAGACTCTGAAAGGTCTACATCTGGGTCATGACATTTTAATCCTGACTTCCATATAAGAAAATTGGTATGACTTGACTTTCTTTACTAGACAGAAGTTGAGCAAATATTTACAATCCTAGATATAAATATAACATTAAACAATTCTTCCTTTCTTGTCCCTACATTCCGGTACACTGAATAAAATTACATGGGCTGTTGAATGAGACAGAAACTTCAATAGTAATGGATGGGTCACAAAATATGCTATAGTTGGTGGTGTATTGTCAGCTAATGAATGCATGCCATTAAAAAGAATAAGGACATGAAACATACAACTGCATCTTGAGTTCAAACCAGTCTTGGAGTAGGATGTGGTGGGGAAATTAAAATGAAATTCAAGGACAAGCAAAATAACAGAAATTAGAACATATTCTCGGCAATACAAACATAAGCACAATCTCAATCAGGAAATTAACCGATTCCTGCCAGACGTATAATAAATTAAATATTTTGAAAGCAAATCACCAAGCAATTTCAGTAGCTCTTTTTCTTCTTTTTAAAATGAAATGTTAAAATAAGAACCACAATAATATGCAGTGTGGTAGTGGTAGACTTTTTAAAAGTCTATCAATGTTATAACCTTTTGTAGTGTAGTCTAAATATATTTATTTGCTATGTAATACTATCTTACTAATGAGACTGTATTTCTATATATACAGAAATCGGATGATTAAAGTGGTATAAACTACTCAATACTAGAGTAATAAATAACACTGTACACCAGACTTTTTTGAAAACAGTTTTGATTACATGAGATAAGCAATGGCCATAAATATCAATTACTTTCAATAGTCTCACAAAGTAGCAAAATTAGGGATGCAGAAATTATCGATTAATCATTTTAAAAATTTAATCCATTAAAATTAATTTGATCCATTAAAATTTTATTTTAAATTTCTAATATTTTTTCCTCCAATTTATTAATAATTTATATTTTTTGTTATTTAAATATTTTCCCCACATATTATTATTATTTATTTAGGTGTGCATATGTAAACAAAAAGTCAAAAAGGTTTCTGCCTTATTTCTTGCATAGCAAAATGAATTTGCTGTGTTAAGTCACAAAATTTGGGAGCCATGGAATTACCGCGACTTAACCGATTTCGCGAAATGATGAATTGAAACTAAATGGGATCTACATACGTGTTATAAAATGTTATTAAAAAATAATTTAATGAAATTAAAATCAATTAATCCATCAAATTTTTTACAGATTAATCGAGAGAAAAAAAATTAATCAGTACCAGCCCTAATCAAAATATTATACAGCATCTGAATTATGTAAAAAATAGTCAAACAGAAAAAATGTTTTACTTTCACCAAGAACTAAACGGGCTTATATTGTTATCTGTTATGTGACAGCTCTTTAGGTCATTCACTCTAATGTTTATTACTAACTCCGCCACAATTTTCCACAATATTTTAATGGGTATGTTTCCTAGAAGTAGCAATTGATGTTTAAGGGTGATATGTGAATACAAGGTCAGGATAGCCTGTCTTGCTATATGGAGCAGAAACATGGCGAATAACAGCAGCCATTTCAAAAAAGCTTCAAACATGTCTAAAAACATGCCTCTGAACAATTCTCTGAATCCACTGGCCCAACATCATCACCAATGAGGACCTCTGGCAACACACACAACATGAGCCAGTGGAAGAGCTAATATGCCAGTGCAGATGGGGATGGATTGGCCACACCCTCAGAAGGTTTGATAGCATTGTGAGACAAGCCCACACTTGAAACCCCCAGGGCAAGAGGAAAAGAGGTCAGCCCAAAATGACCTGGCGGCAGACTCCTAAAAGAGTGGGCACTGCTGGGGACAGTTAGAGAGATCAGGACCAGGATGCCTGGAGAGCCTTTGTTCATGGCCTATGCCCCAGATGGGATGAAAGGCTATGATGATGCTGATGATGATGTGAACACACAATTCAAATCAAAATTTTTCATGTATGATGCTAATCATAAATAATTGGGTACAACGAAAATATGTAAATATGAAGCAAAATTCATCCTTTAAAGGTTAAATTGACCTTTTTAAAAAATATTTGCTATTTCCAAGTTTCAAATATTTTTTTTCTCTATGATGATACAATAAAGTTGACCAGCCTTAAGATGCTAATTGTATGATCAAACATCCTTCTTTTGTTGGCTACCCTTTCCTTCAAGCCTCTTGAGATAAAAAAAAACAACTTAAGCATCAAGAAACCTTAAAAGAATTCAATCTCATTATATTACACTAACCACAATTCAGAGAGATGACTAGTGACAAGAAAAAAACACAAAATTATGCACTCAGTCTTGCATAAGATCATCATACTAACTGTTTAAGGAGTTGGCTTGAAAGCTGTTCAGAAAAACAAAATGGTATAAATTACAGGATGAATACTTAAAATCCATATTTAGACTGTGTCTGTTTCTTTGTCAGTCTGTTCTGGGCCCAGGCATTCTTGAGTTCAAGCTCCCTTTCTTTGGCCTGCACAGCAACAAAAAATGTTCATTATAACAAACCAATAGTATTTTTTTTAAAACCTAAATTTAAAGAAATTACAGATCTTGCATGGAGCAGATAGCAGAGATGTATTTACATTTTTAAAAAACTATTTATTTTATGGCAATACTTTATAGGGAACGTGATGTTGACTAAAAATGTTAATATTTACACTTTTATTAGGGCTGTTATCGATTAAATTAAATTTAATCGTTAACTTTTGAAAAATTACCGATTAATTAATCGATAATTTTGTTAAGCTAAAAATAAAGATGTATGACGTCATTAAACTGAAAATTTCAAGGGAAGTAATAAAAACGGGCAATTAGTATTCGCATTTAGTTATATTTAAAACAGTTAGCACTGAAAACAAGTTAAACAAGTTAAATAACGTATTAAAGTTGAGGCACTTGAATGAAAATTTCAAATTAATTTTATAAATACAGTAATACATCTGTATAGAAATTGTTTGATGATTAGTAAAAACATAAAGATAATCTTTTTTATACCAAGTGGTTCGAAAGCTATGATTTTTTTTATTAAGACCTCATAATCTCTTTTTTCACTATTTCGTTTTCCTTCACATTTTGTGCCATTTTATTGCATTTATTAAAATGCCCATAACCTAAGTATCTAATTTAATTAAATTTAAAGCACGTACTATTGTTAGGGGATATATTTAAAAATAAGTAGAATCTAGTTCAATATAATGTCAATGAATTTAAATTTTGTTATTGTTAAATAGTTAAAAACAATGTTTTTTTAATATCACAGTCCTTATAAAAAAGGTTATTTCAAAGTATACTCTTTATGAACTAATTTAACGGAGAAATTTGTACGTAAAAAAATAATGATAAAATAAAAACCATTATTAATTATTTATTTAAAAAAAAAACAAAAACATTTTTCTATTTTTAATCACTATTTTATCGATTAAAATAATTTTAATCGATAAAATAATGTACCGATTAATCGAGAAATTAATCGGTAATTTCCGCTGCCCTAATTTTTATAAATCAATTTATGAAACTTCCTAAACTTTGAACATTTTTATGAAACAGGGCTTCATAAAATATACAATGAAGAATTTGATTTCTAACTTAAATTTGATGAAAGAAAAGAGGCGTAAGATTTTCATTGTAATTTTCCATTTTTATTTTATTAAGAATCATGATTATTAATATAATCTTATTCTAAATCTACATTTCCTTCTTTGTATCATAGAAAATAATTTATTAATGCATCAGTAGCCTATAGCAAATCAAAATTATTCTTTGTCGCAAAAACTATTAGCTAACTGAAGCAACTTGTCTTCTTGACTGTATAAAGAAATATCACTTTTAATAATGGGAATAAATCGGGCAGTTATTACCTGATAGGCTAAATAGGTAATCTGCTTCTTGCGCCTCTGCTGTGCAGTTGGTAAATTATCCTTGTTCTTATGTGAGACATATTCTGTCTCTTCTGTCAGGTGCTTGGACACCTCAGACGGGTCAACATAGTCATCAACATTGGCATCAACAAAGTTGATGGCTTCCTCTAAGCCTCTTTTGCGTTTCCCTTGTAATTTCTGGAACTGAAAGATGGAAAAATTCATTAATTATCCATTTAAGTAATTGTAGAGCAGTCCCTGACTGCAGCCTTAAAAAAAAAATCAAGATTTTCAAAACTACCACCAGGGATGTTTCATTTTTACCTAAAGAGACTTACAAACAAAATTTCCTAATGAATGGTTCATCAGTGATATACGGTTCAGAGGCTATAAATATATAATAAAGTTTATAATCATAATTCAAGAAAGAAAACCTAGATTAAAATGTGTATGAGATGCATTCTAAGTGGCAATTTTAAGTCTCTTAAAAGATATTGTTTTGCTAACTTTCATGGTTATTCGATAAATAATTTTTTTATTTAAATCAAGGGAAGATCATGCATTAAAAGAACTGAGATATTTCATGCAAACATATATAATTTACATGCCATTCACATCACCATAAAATTCACACTACCTCTTTATCACTCATAAATTTCTTGAGGTCATCATCAGTAACCATCTCTTGATCTGCATCACCCATTTCATCGGGGCCCTTTAAGATTAAAAATAATAAAAAATTTAAATTGAAGGACTCTACAAAAAAAAATAATTTAAAAAAAAATATATATATATATATATAAATTAAAATTAAGTTAGTAAGTTAAAATCCCACAATTAAAATAACAAATTAGATTAATAAAATTTCCTACCTCAGCATTAGCCAAGTTATACTGGGAATTAGAAGGCACAGAGAAAGAGGTTTCATAACTGCTAAATGATGATGGCATGGCTATGGGGCCAGAAAGTCCTACAGGGCCAAGAAAACCATAAGAGGAACCAGACCACGAATTCAGTCGATTGACACTCTTAAAATTAAGTGGTGCGTCATTGACAGCGCCTGGTTCCGGTCCCTGCACCGGTTCCTCGGGTGTGGGTTGCTTTTCTCCAACAGCTTCTTCAGCTCCAGCAGCACTCTCATTGGCATTATTATCCTTTGCTGGTGGATTCAAGTCTGACTCCGAGCTGGACACTTCTTCACTCTGAAGCCTCTCTTGTGTTGAGGGAGTTTTAGTGTTGTCAGAGGCCTCAGAAGTTGAATGCAATGAGAAAAAGTTTGTGGAACTGCCTTTGAAATCATCATCTTCATCACTGTCACTGTCAAATCCTGTAAGCGCATTAAAAGGGGTCATCCGCTTTGAAGAAATATCTGCAGACTGAGATGTCCCCAATGTGCTGGGAGCTGAAACACTTGTAGTTAAATTCTTTTTGTCCTCATTTTTAGCTGCCACAGGCTTTTTGTTTAGACTGTAAGGGATGAGTGGTCTGTTAATTTCTTTCTTAGCAGAATGCATTGGTGCAGGCAGCAAGGAGAATAAACCAGACTTTTGCTAGTGAATAAAAACAAGAATACATGATTACATGGGGGAAAATATTTTGTATTCTTTCTTTTAATTAATGTACTGTTTGAAAGTTAAAATATTTAGCAGATTATCAGGCAACAAAAATAAATTTAATAAAATTTTGCTTAGTAATTTAGTAATTAAATTACTAAGTAATTTAGGTCTTTGAATTAGTTTCTATGGAACGTCTAAAGAAATTGAGATACATAATTTTCATATTTTTTAAAAAATAAAGGTTGTATGTTTCTTTACTGTTGAGGGTACTAAATGTTTGCTTGTGCCAGTTTCCTCTTCCTCTTGTGTCTGAAATGACATAAAACAATTTGCAGTTTAACAGTTTTTAAATAAAATGTACAAAAATTGACAACAACTATTAAGCTTTAAGCTTCAACATTTCATTCAATTGAAAATAACAGCAGTTCAATATTAAATGTTTAACAGCATATATAAGCAAAAGTGAAGTTAAATTTATGAGTTAAAAGGTAGAAACAGTTTTGGATTCTTTCAGGCACCGCTTTATTATTTTTAAATTCGCTAATACACATACAAAAACAAAATAATTTTTAATTTAAAAAAGATAGCCATTCTTTGTATAAATAATTAATTTAGAAATAGATTTACTTCTCATTTTTAATATTTTTTTAATAGTATTACCTCTTGAAGTGAAGGAATCGTTATCCTAACTGGTTGCTTTTTTTTTCCAGGTGGCGGGTGAGGGGCACTTGCAATTTCTGCTGCTTTTGGTTTCACGGCGTCCTCAAGCTCTTCTTCAACAGTTTCATCATTTAACCCACTTGATAGTGATTGGGGTGCAGGAAGGTCTTTGAGAAGATAATGTTACAAGAGATAATTCTTGCTAAGATCACTGAGATTTTATTAAGCATTATCAAATCATGTACCATGATCAATACAAACCAAAATGTATACATGAAATTTAAAAAGCATGGTGAACAAAAAGAAAAAACAATATGTGACTCAGATCTTGTCCTATCCTGCTTACTATGAACTTAGTTTATGATCATGTTTTGTTTTGACAGAAAACTTCCTAGCTAATTGAATGGCTTAAGTAATTAAGTTTAGGACTAGCTATAATATTGTAGCTGGTTAACATCTAACAGTTACCATAGGCACATAATAATTCAAAATAATAATAAGTATAATGAAAGTCATTTTTTAGACCAAAGTGTTGTACATCACAACATAAGGTTTAAAAAAATGTATACTTTCTACTTGTTTATGTTTTCTTAGGATTCTGATGCTCAAAAAATCATAACATGTCCATGTATTTTTAGTTTAATTGTGAGCAAAACTCTTACTGTGATATTTACAGAGTTTGCAAGTCCCATAACCATGATACTTCAGAGTCAACTCATGTAAATTTGTGTTAAAAGTTGGATGTCAAAATTCTATAGTACTTAGCCAGTATTAAGGTTGACAGTTTAACAGTAAAGATGTTAAAGGCTAACCGGTCATGCGATCAGGACTGATTCCGTTTAATTAAGACCAGTTAACCGTAACTTCAATTAGTGAGTATTAGCTTATTACCAGGAGTTAAAATTTTGTTGTGTTACGGCAGAATACCAGAGCCAATACTGGAGCCACCATGACATCAAAGCATTTTCTTAATGTTCCAGTATTGAAATAATATAAAAATACACTTCATCACTGCTAATGGAGTTCGTTTAGTGAATGATTTGTTTAAAAATTCACTTAGATGAAGGAAAAATAGTACCAGGAATAACACACATTGAAGAGATGTCAAAATGTGAACAACGGTCAAGGCCGCGAGTGTTACTATTTATATTACAAGAGGAAAGATATGCCTAACAGGTGGTTTACCGGTCCTCAAATTTGATTTAGGTCTTGTATCAACAGTTTTTCTACAAAGTATGTTCATGTCAAAGGCATTTGACTTACCACACTCATATAATATTAGATGTTTTATAAAAAGTTATTTCGTGTGCGTTCCAAAAGGAGCACAGCGCATTGAGAGCTGAACACAAGCAGGCGGTGACTTCACATACTCTTTAATGTCACCATCAGACGGTGCAAGGCGAAAATTTGATAACACTCTCTTTGTTGGTTCTCAAAAAATTATGGAAAAATATGAACCGGACAGTCAAACTGTCTTTTTTTAACGGTCAACCAGTCCTCAAAATGAAAATGACTTGACAACATTTGATAACATGCCATTTAAATACTTTTAATACATAAATTTAAAATCGAATATTAATCATTACGGTTCACTTCTATGTTCTGCCACTTTTTTAAAATAAATTATTTAATTAATCTTTTCTTTTTTTTGAATTCGCTGTTTTGAGGGTAGCGTGGCACTAGTGTCGGTACATAACAAGCACTTGGGTGTCAAATCAGATGATGAGGGGCAAAAATTTGATGCATTCTCTTGTTGGTTCACAAAAACATCTATGTACAAATACTGTCTGAAAGTTAACTGGTATTTTTTTTAACGGTTTACCGGTCTTCGAAAACGAGTGGTCTTAGTCTTAACAATCTTAGTTAACATGTCTTAAGAGCAGGACAGGTCTTGTTTCATAAAAATAGGATAACCATAGCCTTAATTCATCTATATAAGCATATTACCCTTATATGGATGAATTAAGAAATTTTATATATGAAACTATAAGAAAGTTAGGTTATTTGCTCTGATGATTGTATAATCTATAAAACAATTAAGTCAGAACAAGGTAGCAAAATTTTACAAAAAGATTAATTAATAAAATGGGAAACTAACTGGAGTATGTCCTTCCACCCAGAAAAGTGTCAACTGCTAAAAGTAACAAAGAAAAAGAAACAAATACATTCAAAATATTTCATTCATGGAAAAGAACTAACCCAAACTAAAGATGCAAAATACTTAGGAGTCATAATAAATGAGACACTATCATGGTATCCCTATGTCAATGAAGTTATTAAAAAATCAAACAAAACCTTAGGTTTTATAAAAAGAAATTTTTACAAGTGTTGTAAAGATAAAACACTAAAATGCTACCTCATCCTGGTGAGACCTATACTAGAATATGCGTCTTCTGTATGGGACCCATCCACCAGAGAAAATATTGATGAACTAGAACAAATTCAAAAAAGAGCAACCAGATTCATTACTGGAGAATATTCAAAACTCACAAGAGTAACACCATTAGTTAAATCATTAAACCTTGAAACACTAAAGGACAGAAGAACCAAGAGTAAATTAGTAATTATACATAAAGCAATTAATTCTAATTTAGAAATACAACACTCAGATAGACGTAAGTATACACTTAAAAACACCTTTCTTATTCCGTATGCAAGAACAAACACATACAATATGATACAAGTTTTCTTTCTTCCCGTCCTGTATTCGGGCGTGGCATGGGTTGCCTGAAGAAACCAGGAAAGCCAACACTTTATCATCATTTAAAACTCTAATAAGAATACAGGACTAAACACAACCCATATATAAACATAGGACGCGATACTCTTCTGTACAGAAGGAGCGTCTGTAACATTTAAGATAAGATAAGATACCCAGAGTCAGAGTGCTTTTGTGTGTGTGTGTGTAAAAATTAATGACCCTTAACTTTCAATTTAAATACAATAAAGGTGAGTTTACAATTGAAAATAAAAATGGCATTTATTTATCCTAATAATTCACTTATCATTATTTACTTCTTAGTGACCTTAGTTTGAGTTGAGTTGACAGGCATAATGATAATGCAAGAGAGTGAGAGCTTAACACTACAGGTTGTGACATCAAAGTGAATCAAAGCACTACATAAAGTTCTAAATTACATAAAAGTAAAAGATTTTGTTATTGGTGTTCAGTGCATTGTCAGTTCAGTCATGACTTGGTACTTGGTCATGAGTCATAGTCTCTTGTCTTCACATTACTAATTACTTATTACTATTACTATACCCTGTACGGTTGTACGGCTGTACGACTGTACAAACTGAATTGTCACTATCCATTGTAGTTTGTAGTCTAGTACCTACCGTCTAAAGATGTAAGGGATGTTGAATTGACTATATTATCATGACTTTCCAATACAAAAAGTGAAGAGCCAAATGCATTAGCAGTGTCAGATGTATTCAAATTTATTGACGATTGGGCAGCTGAAATCAACGAAGTTTGTTGAGCTGTTGAAGTTGAGCTAACTGTTTCAAATTCATCTTCGTCGCTAATATGCCCGATTGCATGAGTTCCCTTTAGCTGACTCTCTACTTTGCTGCTTGAAGCTTCCATTTCTGTTTCACTTTCATCACTATCATCACTGGCACCATACGCCACTAAACCTAGAGACATTTTAGAATGTTCACTTCACTCTTGTTTGCAATTGTCTCTCAACTTCTGTATATAACTTACCGGATGTCAAGAAAGAAGTTTCCAAGGGATGCAACTCTTAAATATGCTGCAACTGTTCCTAGCATTAATGATCCTTTTCTCGTAAAATATTCATCTTAAGAATTTATTTACAACACTTTTGTCTTTTATTCAGCTTTTTGAAAGTTATAGGGCGAAATTATTATTTTTAATCTGAAAGTAAAATATTTTTAATAATTTAGTTTTGTTATCACTAAAATGGAAATACACTTAAATTTCAAGACTTATTCGTTTTATTAGTTTTATTTTAGTAAATATTTTTAAAGGCTGTGAGTGTGAGCCAGTCCATAATTGACGTCACGCGACTTTGGCCCATTTTGTATCCCCCCCAGTGGCGGATTTAGCTATAGGGCAGGGGGGCGGTCTAAAATGGCGCCCCCCTTAAGACGCCCTTAATGAACACTAAAAAGGTGTAACTAGAGCAGAAAAAACGATTGTTAAACACGAAACTTTTAATCAATCACTAAACTGCAATACGACAATATTGGCTTGCTAAATATCGTATTTCAAAACTGCAATATCTGGTTTGGTCAGTCAGGAGCGTCGCTAAGTGGAAAAGAATAGAGAAGCATTGAAACGAATGTTAGACGTGACATTGTTTTAGCAAAACAGAGAACAATCTTGCTTTATTGATGGTATTTGTAGAAATACTGGACATTTTCGTTACATGTTAAGTTTATTAGCCAACTATGATTCCACTTTAAACAGTCATCTAAAGTTTAAAAAGAAAAATGACATTTATTTAAGTAATGATGTGCAAATTCATTTAATTCAATCATTTGCACTGCATTATCAACATCAATTGATAATAAAGTTAAGTCTTCACATTTCTTTTCTTTAATTATTGATTCAACCATTAATATATCTAAAATTCAACAGATGTCACTTTACGTTCAGTTTTAAAATTAAGAAATGTTGAGGAAAGATTTATAGGCTTGTATGCTTTGGTAAACAGAAATGCTGCAAACCTGCATTTGCTTAGAAGATTCTAACGGAACTACACATTACAAAAGCGAAACATCGACATCACAATCTGTGGAGGAAAGGCATACGATGGCGCATCTGTGATGTCTGGAATTTGGAATTAAGAGTGTACTTAAAACTTTCTCCCAATGTTGTCCCCATGTTTTGAATTTGGTCACTATCGAAGCAATTTCTGTACACAGTAATGTACAGTTGTTTTGTTTGTTTTTTTGCTCAGCTTAAAGGTTGTATGCATTCTTCACGTCTAGTTTACCACGTCTACATACTCTTAAAAAAGATCATAAATGTCAATATGAATTAACAGTAAAAACTCAGAAATGAATTTCTGATACAAGATGGTCAAGCCATAAGCATGCAGTCGATGCAGTTATTGAATCATTCTCTGCTATTCTAGCCACTCTAGAAGATATAAATTCAGGGACATCAACATAACATAGAGGAAGTGTCGGAAGTCAGAGCAGAAGCTGTGGGACTATCTGTTTTAATAACAAATATTCTTTTGTTTTTTCTAATGCTATTTGTACAAAAGCTGGTTGATATTTTCATGTTATCAAACCACTTGTAGCGCAAGAGTATTGACATTGCAATTGTAAAACGATTGATCGATGTTTGAAGAAATAAGTTTGTTGAAAAGAGAAGCGATCAAGCTTTTTAAAATTCTGAAAGTAGATGTCTAATCATCTATTAACGAAAATTGTTCCAAACCAGATGTTAAAAACAAAATTTAAAGAAAAACAAATTTGCAAAAAATAAAAGTATGGCAGGTGAACTTAGTAGAGATGAAAGGGCTGATGATCCAACAACTAGTTTTAAATCTGAAACATACTTCACTATCTTGGATACACTACTAAAATAAATAGATGATCGATTTAATGACTTCAGGGGCACAGCTATTTATTTCTATTGTATTGATCCATACAAAATGTTGGAAGAAAATAAAGATTCTCTTTGAAGTTGATGCAAAATTTACAAACATATTAACCCTGAAGAAGCAATCGTTGAATAGTATACCTTCAAAGATTTTATGCATCACAACGTCCATCAAAACGTCCATCACAACGTCCATCACAACGTCCATCACNTGAGAACTTTGACTTTGAGTCAACGATAAAGCGTTTTTTCACGTAGAAAGGAATTTAAATAAGGCTCAGGGCTCTATACAAATTCACATAAACTAAGTTTCTTTCTTAGATTAAAAAAAAAATACTACTGAAATAAATATACGTCACTTTTTTGAAAACATATCTGTTTATAATGTTTCTTCTGTTTGTCTTGTTCGATGCTTTGGAAAATTTACTAAATTAGTAGGCGCATAATTATTATTTCTAGTGCTGCAGAAATTAATGATTAATTTCTCGAGTAATAATTAAAAATATTTAAAGATTAAATTATTCTTAACGATTAATTGACACATCACTTACAAATAATTGGAAGTAAAAAAAAAAAGTATATATAAACAATTTTTAAAAATAGCGCCTGATAAATAATGAATTTCCTGAAGATGACATGTACATTTTGGTTTTAAAATATTGACTGACGGGTATGTTCAAAATGTTGATAAAGTTTGCCTACTTATCAAACCAAATGAAAAGCGTATGAAGCTAATGGCAGTAATTGCGTTTGACTTAGAGACAGAAATGACGACAGCTCTTCTGATGAATTACTGCGTTACAAAATGGAGATGAAAGTTCTTGAATCCATTAATCCAGTAAAATGGTGGAAAGTTAATGAAAACCAATATCTGATAAAGTCATTCCTTGCCAAGACCGTTTTGAGCATACCAGTTACATCAGTTCCATGTCAATGATTGTTCAGTTCTGCTGGTTATGTTGTCAATTAGACCCGCTCATCACTTGAACCAATTAATGTCAACACACTTTTGCGTAGTTGGTGAAAAGTTGATATATAAAGAAGACATTCCAGTGTTATTTAGATTTTTATCAGAACGTTA
>MUZC01000262.1:987014-1012722 GCA_002072015.1 Radix auricularia
CCCCCCAAAAAAAAAGACTAAGAAAAACACTCTTGTTAATATACAAATCACTACTACTTTAAATTTCCGCCAAGCAACAAAATTTATTAAGAATCAACCGTTCTAGCGTTGCTGTTGAAGACTCTGTTTTAATACGTTATTTGGGAATTTTAACCTGTGTTTATTTGAGAGAGTTGGTTTTATTTAGTAAATTTAGCAACAAAACAAATATTAAAGTTCCTTTTTCAGACCATGCTGGCCTATGGGGCAAGAGGAGCAGCCTTCAAAAGTTTCTACAGCCATGTTATACGAGGGGATTGTTTGACTAGCACAATCCCCAGCCACTTTTAGTTTACCCCAAACTAATGTCAGGTACTCATTCGGAGCTGGGTGGACACATGGATTCCCTTAGCCAAGGGAACTCAGCTGCCGTTCGACCACAGCCCTCAAAGTATATTAGGCGCCAAACGCGATTTTGATCACTTAATACTGCTCTAGAGTCAGTCAGAACAGAAACGGAACTGGGTTTTCCGCGCCCTTGGCTAATTTATTTTTGGCGTCTTTGAGAAATAGGGAAAATACTAAATTATACAGAATAAATTGATTATTGAAGGATTAGCCCTCGGCGCTCTTGGAGACTGCCCTGATGCCAAGTCCAGTGCCGTCTTAACGCATAGGCCCATTGGGCATAAGCCCGGGGGCCCACAAGCATTAATATATTTTATATATACTTGTTTTTTTATACCTGCGGGTGGAGGCGCACTCTTTCTTTGCCCAAAGGCCCAAAATGGTGTAAAAACTGCTCTGGCAAAGTCGTTGTTACGCCTCAGAGTCAGAGAGTAAGTCATTCAGTTATGTGTGTGATATTAAAATATATTCTTAAAACCCTCTAGTTTAATAGTATGTTAATTCCATGCGTTATTTAGAATAGAATTTAAAAAAACTTTATTATAAGAAAATTAAAACAAGCGATTTAATTGTTTTCGTTATTAACTGTGTATCCCATATTGGATTGTGAAGACACAGACAAAGGGTTTTTGTTTCTTATGAATAAACTAAAGAGATAAATATGATACTTATGGAAACCTTTTTTATTCTTTGAAGTTGACGCGTTGGCGGATCTGGAATACACCGGCATGTTGTGGAAGATTTTCTTTAACGTCTCGTTGCTCGTCTTAATCAGGTGAATCTCCTTCAACTTGGCCAGGCACGCCTCGACCCGCTGCAGCTCCACCTCTGACTTCCTGGCATGTCTGCGGCAGTTTCTCAGATCCTGGATGGCTTGCTCAAGCTCCTTCTCCTTCTGTTGCCTGTACGATTCCCGGCCACTGATCCACGCCTGCTGCCTCTCCAGGTCAGCAAGTCGCCTCTCGATGGCGGGTTTCCGAGATCTCAGATCCAGTATTTCACTTTGCAGAAGTTCGAAACGTTCCTTTGATATGAAAAGGGAAACAAATCGAGTCGTAAATATTATATTCTAGGAATACAAGGATTGCCAATTACGCTATTTTTTTTCCATAGAAATTTTCAACTTTATTGAAATTTTACTATACCATACGTGAATATATATATATATTTTTTTTAGAAATGATTAAGTTTTTTTAAAAAACAAATATAAAAAATAATAATGTCACACAATGCAAGCAGCTCAAGCTTGAAAAAATAATAAATATTTATGATAATTAAAATATATAGTGTACATGCAAGGGCACATTAGGATTGCACGGAGCCCGTGGCTGCAATTCAAACGGGGACCCCATTCTATCTGGCCAGCCTCCATTAAAATAAAATAATTGCTAGAAGCTAATATAAGACTGTAACTAACTAGTCCATTGGTTCCCTGCTCATGCCTTGTCTGTACTATGGGAACGGCCTTCCCAGTCAAAAATATTATTCAGAAAAAAACGGACACGAAAAAATAACTGAAATGTTTGTCGGTATACTAAAATTGAGTGTATATCGTAAATTTAAAAAATATATAAACAATAATCTATAATATTTTCTCTCATTGAGCCCATCAAATCAAGTTTTTCGATTTTTAAGACTATTGGGTCTGAATAGCGATCAGATTAATAGATAAGATTTTTATTAATTTATTTAATTTATGATATTTTCAAGGATTTATGCAAACATTTGTCAACCTTTATTATAAGATATATTAATTTTTGGGGCCCCTAAATCGGGGGGGGGGGGGATTGGCTTTAACCCGTTCCGCCCCCCCCCCTTTTCCGCCATAGTGTACATGAACATGTAATGGGATGTAGATAGCTTAATGTGTTGTAGTATAAATAATAACTCTTTCCGCGAACCTTTTGGGGCGCTTTAAGATTAAAGAACAATTTGATAAATTTAAAGATTTTTCTTTTGTTTTTTGTTGAAAGCCCTCCACCCAAAAATTAAATTATTTGTTTGTTTTTTTTTTTAAACCGTAGATGCTCAATTGCTGGTAAACAGCACCTGACTTTCTCGATCGCCAATTAATCCTTTGAGCTTCATTTCCATTTTCCTGTACTCCTTGATGGTCAGATCCTCCAATACGTCTTTGCTAGCAGCTCGCAAGTTTTTCTCTTCTTCCTGTGTGAGCCCATGAAATTAACAGAAGACAGAATATTCATCATATAAATAAGGCAATTAAAAAATCATGTTAAGCCTGGTCCCTTTTGGAACTCAGGACGTGTTAGCGCATTTTCGTATTATGTATAAGTACTTATGTTAGATATCAGCATTATGTAGTTATCAGTAATTGTGTTTAGATTTTAGACATATTTTTATGAATTTTCTTGTGTAATGAATATACTTGACATTTTTTTAAATTTAAAAGTCATTTCTTTACATTTTAAAAATTTTTATTTTCTCTTTAATCTAACTACAAGTCACCACAAATGATGACGTAAAACTCTCTAAACTTTTACACATATTCTAATGACGTCAAAAAAAAAAAACTAATTCTTTTGCAAGCTTTCGTACCACTCTTTAATGCTTGAAAAATTATGTATTCGACTTCCGGCAATGGCGGCCGTTCCCTGCGCCAGTGTTACCTCTCGATTCGCAAAGTTTTTTGGTAGTTTTAACGGGGTTTTTTAACGGATCGAGTAACTGAGTGTTGATGCACAAATGGCAGGTCAGGACATACAAAAAACATATATACATCATGGGTCTAGGACTTATGGATGCTGTGATCAAGGGTGATGACGGACGGACGGACAAAACGGGTGCAATAGCGCATTCGACATCTCGAAAATGCGCTAAAAATTGCGTAATGCCAAAAATGAAACAATAACTTCTTTATCACTGAGACAATACATTTTGGGGAAGTATCTTAGTATAATATAGCAACGAATCTATAACATTAGTACTGTATACATATTTAGGAGGATACAATTTATTATATACACTCTTCAGGTATTAAGATTGTTCATATTTAACTTATTATCTTTATCTGTTGTATTTGTGTTTTATATATAATAATTTTATAGCTCTATAATTTTGCACTTTTAAGCTTTTAAATTGATCTTTCATGACTCTGTGACGCTAATTTGTCACGCACGGCTTCCGTGTGCAAGCATTCGTTACATAATGAACACGATATTGTTTACTCTGCTTGCCTGTAAAGATATCTCCTTTGGTTTCAGTCTCTTCAACTCCTCCTCACATTCACGAACGCACTTCTTGAGCACTTTGGCGTTGAACTCACTCACGTTGGCCTTCAGCTGGGCGTCTCTGTAGATGCGGGTCTGAAATATTCAGATGAGAGAGTTACAGTTAGGGATTGAACCCGAGAAAGACATAAGATAAATCACTCACCGAGAGCCATTGACCCCTGAAAGAAGTAAGATAGATCACTCACCAAGAGCCATTGACTCTTGAAAGAATTAAGATAGATCCCTCACCATGACCCAGTGACTCTTGAATGAAGTAAGATAGATCAATCACCAAGAGCCAGTGACTCCTGAAATAAGTAAGATCAATCGCCAAGAGCCAGTGACTCCTGAAAAAGGTAAGATAGATCACTCGCCAAGAGCCAGCGTATCCTGATAGAGAACAGTAGAGACCACCCAAGGCCACATGTCAGTATTTTCCCGAAATGAAGCCATTAAATGTATTATTACTGAAGAAGCCAGTAAGTGCATTTACTCAAATAAACGGTTATCGATTTGCAGTAAAGATATTCTTAGAGGTCCACAGCCCTCTAATGCCAGTCTAATGCAAGATCTTGTAGTTGGTGAATATGTTAATTGATATCACCATTACATCCGGTCAAGCAAAGCCGTCTTTACACCATTTTGAGCCCCCAGGCAAAGAAATAGTGTTGGCCCCTCACCTACAGGAATAAAACAGAATAAACATAATATATATGAATAAATATATTCCCATGGGGCCCCTATTTAATGCTCGTCGACCCCGGGCAAATGCCCAACGGTCCTGCGGTCAAGGTATAATCCATTGTTCCATCAGATAAGGTGGAAAGAATTTTTCATCAACTGTGACAATGTAAATGAAATAGCTACAGGCTCGAGCATCAAACCAGTATTCAGTGTAAGATAAAGATAGTATTTCAGGTGTTGAGATTTTTTAAAAAACGCTTCCAGATAACGCCGGAATGTTTGCTTTCTTCATGAATACAAACAGCACCTTATATGAATCTCAATCATCAGCTCATGACTTTCATAAATGTGGATTCAATTAGTCTCGTTTTCACTTAATGATTAAGAGTATTTCTCATCAGAGAGTAAAAGATATGGTAAAATAGTGAGATATAGGACAGTAGAGATGCATGAGACGAAAGTGTGAATGGTCTTAGTTATATATATATATATATACATTTTTTTTAAACATCTGGCAAAGATTAACGTGTGAATCGCAGTAGCAATTAAATAAAAGCAATACCTGAATCTCTTTCTTCTCTTCCAACTCCACTATGTCGTACTGGAGGTACTCTGGGTACACAGTGTCGGCCTCCACCCACATGACCAGCCCCCTGCACGCGCTCCGCATGCTCCTGCAAGCGGCCGTGAACGCCAGGGCGATGGGGCTGTGCTCTATCCTCAGTCGTTCTGCCATCTCCTTGACCGCCGGCTCAAAGTGTTGAATGGTGAGTGTGTCTTTCTCAAACTTGTCTGCCGACTGGGTGATGTTCTGTTCCCGGATAGAAAGACAGACTTAAATGTAATGTACGTCGTATTGTGGGTTAACACTCACACATACGCCAGATTAATTTTAAAACATTTAACGCATAGGAGTCCCTTATGCATCACCTTGCAGTTAAACCCGGGTCACATTGAACTGAAACGCCACATTAGTGATAAGCGCGAGTATCTCATCGGCTGCGCGTCCCTTAGCAACCTTCTGGTTGTGGGCCGCCCATAAAGTATACGTCACGCTACTTTTGACAATTCTTAACTCCCCCCTCCCCACTGCCACAAACTGTCACAAATCTCGGACCCCCCCCCCTTTAAAGTACGTCACACTTTCGTACAAAATTATCCTTTTTATTAAAAAAATAATTAAAATTTAACATAAAACACCGTGACGTCACACATGGCCGTACACCCCCCACCCCCTGTCACAAACTGTCACACTTTCTTACACCCCCTCCCCCACCTCTGGAGCGTGACGTACTTTATGGACGGCCCCTTGGGTGTATTGGAAGAGTCTAGATTCGACGTCGCTTGATGCAATTAGTTAACTGATTTGGGGTAACAATACCAAAGGGTAAAGTTTTATTTTCATTTCTATCAGTATTGTTTTATAATTAAGGTGGGGGGGTTTGAAATTGAAGTTTGGGGATGTGGTAAAAAAAAATGTTTTTAAAATCAAGAACAGGGGCGGCGCAGCAAAAAATATTAAGACCTCTGTCAACTGAAAAATGTGTGTCAACAACAAAATTCTTACAGTTTGAGTTTCATCTGTATGTTATTTTTGTTATTCAAAATATCTACATGACAATGGTCATGACTCAAAACGCTTTTCTGTAGTGGGACTAAAAATCAGAATTTTTCCCAAATCAAATATGTCTTAGCGAGACAATAGAAACCAGCTAATACGATCTAGCCAGTAGAACCAGATGTCTAGTCTCGTGAAGTAAACACCCTTTGGCAGAATTAGATTTTTCAACGCAACACACTCAACAGGGATTGGGAAGCTAATGTGCCGAGAATGACATGCAGTGAAAACGGGCAAGAATCATTTGGTGGGAAACAGACAAGAATGACTTGCTGGGAAACAATTCAGGGGAACATTGGACAAGTAATTTCTCTTTATATGAAGTGAATTAAACAGCTGAAAAATATTGAAGTCAATGAAAACTCGTCCAATTTTAAATAATGACGGACGAAATACTATAGTTTATGCTGTTGCTCTAAAACGGGATTAACCAAATGCGCATGGTTTGTAGATGCGAGCACGTAAATAAACCAATACTAAACCGAATTCGCTTCGTTGCCCTTGTCTATTGTATAACAAATTATAAAAAATTAATACACGCTGATGTTTATCTGTTAATTGTATACTTTATTAAAATAGTTATAGGTTTGAAATTGTACAAATATCTTAACAAGAGGCTGCATTAAAACTTCTATAATCATGGAAGAAGACTTTCTCGCTCCTGGTGGCAAAAGCATAGCCGAATTCTCTTCGTAAGTTAAAAAGCTACCGACCATGCTTTATATTTTATTATTATTATATCAACATCTTCGTCTGAAGAATATAACACAATAATAAGTATTAGTAGTATATATTAAATCAAATTAATCCTCCCTTCATCTGCGGCTCAGATTAATTATTTTTCAAGATTGTTAAAGAAAAAGTCCATTTATACACTTCTGTTTTTTACTCTTCATTACAAATATTCGAAGAAAAATGATTGTAAAACAGTTCATTACAAAATCATTTTAGCATATTAATGAATTCTTCTAAAAATTTTCTCTGAAATAAAATAACAGTTACATTAAATTAAAGACATAAAGCATTTACAATCACACGAAAACTGCAAAAGATTTGAAACTATACCCCAAAAAAATAAATAATAATAAATGTAGAAAACCAACAGAAAATATTTTTTAAACTTCATTTTTGGTATATTAAACTTTAATTTGACGTGTTCTCCTGAATAATGAACATTTTGTATCTCTTAATAAGTAGTGACCAGAGCCATCACATTTATGAATGTATTTAACATTTGAATAAATTTATCTTAGCACAATTGTTAAGCTCTAATGAGAGGCGTTCCTCATTTCTCGTTTCAGATATGAAGACTTCCTGTCCTCACAGGTGACGAAGATGGACCTGGATTACGTGGATGACATCCACATCGCCAGGAAGCTAGTGGAGCTGGGTTACAGAGGGGCGAGGGAAGGGTTTTCGGAGGAAGAGTTCAATGCCATGAAAGCAGCCATCGAAGTCAGAAAGGCCATATTTAACGTGGTATGTTGTTGTTGTTGTTTTTTGTTTACTTGGTTCCTCGAGTCATCATTTATTGTGTGGTTATGTTTAGCAAGATGGTGCTAATTCCAGCAGATTTTGATTTGGCAGTTTTGTTGTTGTTTTCTCTCTCATAAATTGAGATTCACTTCTTTATGTGAAGTGCATGTTTGTTTTCAAAGTCTAATTACGAGGATATAATAGGGTATATTGGAGTAAACAATAGTGACAAGAATGAACCCGATAAATCTTGGCAGCGAAGAGGCTTGAACGCCCCTTTCATTTAGATATCTTGATTTTTAAAAAGGTAGTATCCAAGAAAAAAAAAAGCATAAATGAATCCAAATAACTGCTAACCCACCACGGCAACACATTTTATGCACCCCTGAAATATAATTATATACCCACTTGTGCTACTCGAATATATTGCAACAAAATATAATAACCGTAAATAATGTTTGCACCAACCACTCTTGGGGTATATATAAATACTTGTAATTTATTTGCTTTTTTGTGATGCTTTTTATTTTCATCTTAATGTTGAAGCCCATCCTGGTGTCAAATAGAACTGAATATTTTTAACGTTTCCGGGCTATATGAAAAAACCACCTTGGAAACTTTTTACCTCAAATTATCCTCGAGACCTCCCCCTTTCCCCACACACACACTTTTCCTTAGGCCTAAGCAGAAATTTTGTTACAGTACACACCACAAGACTAAAATATTTTTTATGATCGGTGTTTAACTTATGACATGCACTAAATGATCTCAATCGTGTTTATCCATTTGATACCTCGTCTAATGTCATAATGAGCTTAAAATGTTTACATACCAACTTTTGTGATGCATACTCTTTAATCATGGACATTTTAGTGATCGCAAACAGCCACATATCTCTGTTGCATGCACGTTTCTATAGTTACTTTGATACAATTAGCAAAACACTTAAGCTCACACTAAAATTGTCATTATAGATATATATTGTTGTTTTAATTAATGTCAATTTTGTGGAAAGGGGATTTTTTTCAATGATAAAAAAACTTTTTAGCACTAATTTTTTAAAGGACATTGATATGATTTTTCTTAGCCATTTAAAAAAATATTTTTTTAATTTATTTATTTTTATTTTATTTGGTTGGGGGGTGCTGATTTTTTTATATTAAAATTTTTATTTTTTAAAAAAATCTCAATATTGTGGAAAAGAACCGTATCTAAGAAACATTTAAAATAATTTTGATTTTAAATTTATTGAGATTTTAATTTTCCCATATATTGTCTATTTTATCTTGATAGTATTTATAATTACGACATTTTGAATTACATGTTATCTAGAGGCTTCTATATATATATTTAAAAAAAGAAAATAAATAATGTAATGGGTCATAGTAAAGCATAAGAATTAGAGGCCGTCCATACATGACGTTACGCAATTTTCGCCGATTTTTCACTCCCTTCCCCCCTTGTCACACATCGTCACATATGACGTCACAAATCTTTGCGGGGCCCCAGCCCCTATAACAGGCGTATTTTCTATTTGAAAAAGAGCATGTTTGAAATCATTTCTTGTCATTTAAGTATGTTTTTAAAGTAAGGCTGCACCCTAATATCGTTACCCGCGTGAAACCACGTAAAGTTTCACGAAATAAATTGTAAGCATTCACATATTTTAGTGGAACTGTTATTTAAAGTTGCACGTTTTTTTTTATTTGACGGCACATTTCTTAAACACCCCCTCCCCATAGCCATACATCGTTACAAATGTGTTACCCCCTCCTCCCTCCCTGGTGCGTGACGTCATTTATGGACGGCACCTAATACTATAGTGTTGTGGAAGAACATTTTTTTTAAGTTTCCAAAGAGCCCCGAAGGTACGAAATCTGATCACATACATATATACGTTTGAATGGTCAAATATTTTTACATTTACTTCACCAACCCCCAGAAAACTCTCCTCAGTGCAGGGGTCGAGTACGAGAGCGCCATGCTGCGGGCCATGCAGATGAGAGAAGAAGGAAACAGGACGGGGAAGAGCGCCTCGATATTCTTCATTCGTGACAGGAATGAAAAAGGTCAGCTAAACAAAACATCAAACCTACGAAATGGGCCCTCCGTGAAAAAAATCGGCTGACTTCGAGTCAGTTGCCTTATGTTCCACGGAATGGGTGTGTCTACTAGCTATTGGGAATAGAGCTCTTTGCTTTTTCATAAACATTGGCATACCTTAGAGTTAGAGACATCGTCTTAACGGGATGAAGAGGGCAACAAATTAAAAATAGCGTCGTACATGCATGTTGTTGCGTTCTGGGTTTTGGATAAAGTAAGACGAAATCTCGACTCTTGTCAATGTATAACTCAAGCCTTTAATATGTCAGCAATACAATAACAACCACGCCAGCAATACAATAACAGCCACGCCAGCAGTACAATAACAGCCACTGCTTATGTACATCAAAGGTATAATGTTATTCTGCCAACTTAAACATAAGTGCATATTTCCATGACTGTTCTCCAGACACTCGAGCACACGTCGATGGTGTATTAGATATTTCAAAGAACACTATGACATCTCCATAGTCTCTAGCTCTCTCAACCACACTGGCTGTACTAACTCCTAGTCTTCTCTGTCTGTCTCTCCCCTTCCCACACTATATGTAGCCTGACTGTCTTCCTTCCTAACATCATGCGTGGCTATCACTCTCGTTGTTATGTTTGGTGAACTCTTTGACTAGAGCTCACAATTATGTCACAACAACTACTCGCAGTGATTCTCATACCTTGACACGACATATATAAATTGGCTTTTTAATTTATTAAAAAATATTTTTATTTTCTAAGCAGTAGACTAATTCGATGAAAAATATATTTCTAAAGGCTAGTGATTCTGAAAATTATAATAAAATATACCAATCAGTTAAGCCATAAGTGAAACTGATGGCTGAAATATTACTGGGACTAATAATTGTCATTATACGTTCATTAAATAAAACGTTATCATAATCGAGATATCATTAACTGGAATGTTGCAAACACACATTTTAAATTTTAAAAGTAAAGGATTATTTTATTTTAAAATTAAAAGCTAGTGACATAACGGGTTATAAAAAATATATGTATATATATTTGAAAATATGTTTTAACATATGAGCAACATGAGGTACTGTTGTTGAAAGTTTTCATTTCAAAGCGTGACATTATTTACTCAATGTTATGTTAAAGATTTGCTTATAGTTTATTAAGGTCGATGGCCACCTCAAGTTATTAAATCTAAACTTCCATGAAAACATCACAAAACCAGTTTTGTTGTGTCGCACCACAGGACAGGAAGTATCTGGTTACATTGACTACTCCCATCGGCTGGCCACTGAGGATTTTCGACCCATATTCAACCTGGAGAAGAGGTTCTTGCCCCAGAAGACGGACCTCAGCTTCTTCAACTGGGACACTATGAACGTGGGCAGCAGGAGCTCTCCAAATTACGAGGTACGGACACAAATCTCAGTTGATTTCTATAGTCTCAATTTGAATGTTGCTTCTCTTAACTGAAATTCTTTTGGATTTTATTTCAGTGTTTCTCCGCCTAGTTACCGCTGATTTTTTATGGCCTAATATATACTTTTTTCTCTCTCTTAAAATATTAACTTTTGAAAGACGAAAAGACGATAAATTAGTGAGTTATCTATAGGAAACAAAGCACTCAAACTTCCTTCCATTTAAGTAATTAATTATCGAGCACTTTTGAAACATGGTTTCTATTTAAGTTAAATAATGTTCTACGGATTTGAAAACTCGCGTACTAATCCTTTCAGCCCAGGCGTCCCTAACATTATCTCATGTTGAACCCATTAGCTGCTGATAAGCCCAGCAGTCTTATGAATCTCATGAACAGCAATCAACCGTAAAATTAGCCGAATGATATCTCCTGCCGCTCCTGTAATTATTAAGGTGAACTCTTCATTCCGCCTTTTTGTCCCTCCACCAGGTGATCGCAAGAAGCCCGAGCGGGATGGTGTTCCGCAACAAACGAGACGGTAAAATCATTAACCCCGACCCGTCCCTGCACACCCCCGGGGACAACTCGTCCCGCACCACGGTCAGGGCCACGGACTACATTAGTGTCGTGGTCTTTGACCACTACAACAGGAGGAAGAACTAGAGCTCCCGACAAGACGTGACTGTGGGCAGAATGAACAATTATGAACGGACAAACACACAACAAAGAGTTAATGCGACTTGAATATCAAGTGATATGTGAATGTTGGACATTTATATATATGGTTTATTTCTTAGGCTACTTATATTGATTTTGCATACTTTTTATGAATGAGGTTTATAATAACATAAGATTCAATTAAAGATTTTTATGCATAAAAGATGCTCTTTCAATCATTTCAAAGCGTTCATTAGAGATCATGCAGTGGTTGAAAGTTGTTTTCAAAATTTAAAGGCGTTTGCTACGTTGTTTCTTTAAATTAAATTTCGGGATGGTTCAATTTGATTGTGACTTTTTATGTGTGGGCTTTGTTCAACTTCATATGTTAACAGTTGAAAGGTTCTATTTCTGCAAGCACTGTTACTGAACCAAAAAAATCTTAGATTTAATCCAAGATTTGATAGATTTCTGTTGAAGATATGTCAGCGGTATAATCGTGTAAGAGTCCATATAGGTCCGTCGATTATAACTACTTGCCCTACGAACAAAAGCCTGACCCCCACACGGAGTAATACAAAGAAAGAAACAAGTCCACAATGTATTACCGTTCTTTTATGTCTCATCGATAACTATACTATTGTCAGACTACAAGTTATAACTCGGCCAAGTTCTTTTCTTCACAAAATAGTATACCCTGCTCCATACTAGATAAACGGTGAGTTTCAACAACAAGAGTTGTCAACAGCAGAGCTACTCAAAGCTCCCGGTGCCGGTCCGCGGACGATCAGCTGCCGGTCCGCATAAAATTATCAAGGAAGTAAAGGAAAATATAACTATAACTTCCATTAACTACCATCAATACTAACCCAAAATATTCAAAACTTGTCGTCTGCTGATTTTTAAAAAAATATATATATTCGACTGATTTTTAACAAAAGCAACTAAATTTAAATTTTAAAAATACTAATTTTTATTGATTTCAATTAAATATTTAGTACATTTTAGTGAATATTACAAATTAGAAATGACCCACGGCGTAGCATACGCCGAAGATTTGCTGACAGATAGTGCAAAGAAAGTTTGGGGGAGAGAACGGAAACAAACTTCATCACGAAGAAATAAGAAAAGTCGGAATGATTAAGAACAATTGGTGGATTGACATTCTTCTGCGTAATCCTTTCGTTCACGGGAGTGTGTTTTGTAATGCGGTTGTACAAGTTTATCGGGATAGTGGCAAGGTGACGTCACATCAGTGTAATAATGTGGCTGTGAAATTTGCATGGGCATTCCGACGTAGTCGATAAATGGCACCAATAAAGTCATCACGTGTGAGAGGCAATAGAACTTCATAATGACCATGATCGGAATGACCGCTAAAGAGCAGGTATATAGACAAATGTTGGACGGGATTGTAAAACTCGAGGAGAGGTATGAGTGAGGACGTGCTCGGAAGTAAATGATGAGCACGTATTTCGGACATCGCGATAATTTCTGCCTCGTCACCATATACTCCAACAGTATTCGTGTACTAAACGTACTGTTGAGGAGAGTGTTTGACTCTTTTTCCGTCAATGAGAACAAAGGAGAGCTCTTCGCCGAAGTTATCCTTATGCATTTGTTAGCAGTGTACTGCTTTCTAAACTTAGCAGTGTATATTGATGTTAAATCATATAGAATAAGAAGAAGGAGATTAAGGGTAATAACTTATTCTGAAAATGTGTGCTTTTTAGCTATCGATACATTTATATGATAGGAAAGCATCATTCCTGATAATCACAATCAGGGAATATAAAAAAGGTTCCCAAAAGAACAGTTAAGCTACATTATTTGTTACATTTGTGTCTCTCGCATCTTGCCTTGTAATCTCAAATTCTCGTTCACACTCATGGAGTAGCCCTTGCTACCAGTTAACTTTCTTATTCAAAATCACATAAACATCGCAACCTTTTCATAGGAACTAAAATGATCAGTATCAAGTAAAATGTTTGAATAACACCGGTTAAGGAACCACTGGATACGCAACTTCTGATAGGAAATTACGATAATAATATAAATTACAAAAGGTATCGTGGATGGGAAGGGTTAATTCTTTAACTCCTCGTTACTTTTAAAGCTCGTGTATGCCACTGAAATTTGTGACATGCCTTGAATGTTAGTATAATACAATTTGGGGTCTATTCCATGAATATTATGTAGGTTTCTTTTTCTTCTGATGCCATCCTAAATCCCTTACGTACCAGTCATTATTACACATATGTAAGCGATCTCACCTCAAGGTTCAGGCGGATCGCCTTTTCTAAATCCCGCCTCTGTTTTTCGTAATTGGTAGCAGTTTCCAGATAAACGTCACCTTCATGGGGGCTGAAGCTGACGCAGTATTTTTTCATATATTCAAGGAGTTTATTCACAAAGAAAATAGACTCTGAAAAGCCCTCACGAATTGACTTCAGGGCTTTATTTACGAGACTCTGCACCTGTGGGAATATTTGAAGAAGAAAAAACAACAATATACTTCAAGACTTTCTTTTGTTGAAGGGCATACTAAAAATAAGCTTTAATTTATTAAGGCAGCCAAGAAATGGAGATTGGTAATTTATGTAGTTTTGAAATTTGAATTCAAATTAGACCAGAGTTAATGTTTTTGAAGTTTCTATTTATTCTATAAACTGCCTCCTGTGCAGGAGGAAGACTTTTTAAAAGTCTCACAATGCGGTAAGACTTTTTAAATAGTCTTCCTTTTTGTGCGTCCACGAAAAAAGTAATTTTAAGAAGATTTATTTTTCAATTTATTTTTCTACCTTTTTGTTTTTAAATTTAGACACTTTGGGCTAAAAGGGTATTTATTTTTTCAATCACAAAATAAACGCAAAATAAAATATATAACGATCAAGCTAGCAGTAAAATTAAGTTTATTACATTTATCTACAAGACCCACATACACACACAAACTCACACACAGGAAGAATACATTGAGTGGTTACCAAGGTCAAGGAGCCATCGTCCACTTTTAGTGGGTCTGTGGTGTCCGCGTGCCGCTCTGCTATGTCATTCAACTGATGCATGCTGACCAGGCCCGAGTAACGTGCTGGCCGCAGGACCTGAAGGAATAGCATAGCAATAGTCCAGGAATGAATCCTCGTTGGTAAGTGTTCAAATACTACTTTAAACTTTCCAGCATTATTCAGTGTAAAGTAAAACAAACAAAAAAAGTAAGTCCCATAACTGGTTATCGTATACGTTTTCATTAGAACTTATTAGGGGCTTGGTAGACCTGGTGGGTGTCCCGATTCCCTTCCAGGTCAGCGGAGGACTTTCTTAGCGTGGTCATTCATCATTCTTATTGTGGCTTTGCGTGGGCTCGGTCCCATACCCCTCAGTTTGTGAGGCGAGCGCACTAGTGACTTCACTATCCAGCCGCTCATTATTCAGTGTACCGCATTTTAACTGATAGGTTTGAAGTTACATTTTTATCCCAAGTCTGATTACTATTCCGACAAGAAGTGGTTGTCACAAACGTTGGGATTTATTTTTTCGTCGTTTCATTCAACCTGGAAACTTATGGAGGGCTTGGAAGTTAGAAGACCCTGCTTCTAAGAACACATAGCCTACAAACAATTAGTCGCAATTAAAATTCAGATGAGCAGCCACCATAAAATAAAGAATGTCATTTTATAAGACACCGCTTAGCATAAAGCATTCTCTGTTTAGCTATAGTCAAACATCTATATTTTTCAAACAACAGTGTCGTCGTTATGGAGATGCAGAGACCTAGGCACTCGATGTGTGTAAGGCACTTGGCATCGAAAAATAAAAGGGCCGGACTACAGCCACTGCAAGCTATGCGGCCGCAGTAGGCTCCACACTTTCATAGGCCCCGCCTATCTTAATTTTCTCGCTTTATCCTTAATTCCTTATCCCTACTCAGACTGGGCCCTGCGCAATCCGTTTCTCATACTTATCCGCAATGTGTCCCGCTATGGCTAAGACATGCCCTGAAAGGCTGAGGGATTCATTAGAAATGATTACAGTCATACCGGATCTTAGTATCATTATGTGGGAACGCGTCATACAATTGTTCCTTCGTTTAATTTCCGATTCATATCCCCGTACTATTTGAAATGCCACTTGCCGAACATAAGCCCACCATTGACTGTTACTACCGACATGGTCGACGGGAAATCTTTATTTTTAATTTTAAAAAACAGAAAATTGATTTATTCTAGGGATCCTTGCTCTCATACAAACTGAAAAGTGTAATCGTATTTTTTTTAATGGTATCAGCATGATGTGCCAAAGGCGTAACGAAGATTGGGGGGGGGGGGTAATTTTTCCACGGGAGCCGAGGTACCGAGATTATGTTTACGCCGTTACATTATAATAAGTGTATAAGTAGGAGGAGGGGCGATTTCAGTTTGTTTCCGGGCTCAAAATATCCTAGCCACTCCTCTGTGAATTGCAGCAAAGTTAGATTGTAACTGATAATGAAATTGGACTCTCTGACTGTGTGTGTTTATACTTAAGAACGTGTGCTAGAATTTAACAATTCTCTCCTATAAAAAAAACAAAAACCATTGAGGAAAAGAACCACATGAAATTTGGTTCTGACACTGTTTATTGACACAACTACTCACCAACTGTAATGGTATCTGCCACTGCCACTGTTTAATGACTCAACTACTCACCAGCTGTAATGGTATCTGCCAATGTTTAATGGCTAAACTATTGTATCCTCACCAGCTGTAATGGTATCTGCCAATGTTTAATGGCTAAACTATTGTATCCTCACCAGCTGTAATGGTATCTGCCAATGTTTAGTAACTCAACTACTCACCAGCTGTAATGGTATCTGCCAATGTTTAGTAACTCAACTACTCACCAGCTGTAATGGTATATGCCACTGTTTAGTAACTCAAATACTCACCAGCTGTAATTGTATCTGCCACTGTTTAGTAACTCAACTACTCACCAGCTGTAATGGTATCTGCCACTGTTTAACATCAGCCTCCAACGTACCAATCGGCTCGTAGAAGGACGCCTCCAAGTTTCGTACCCTGGTCTCGACCGTCGACACCACTTCCCTGACGATGTTGTAGACCGACTGAAGGCTCTGGGGGCGCTCCGAGGCCAGGGCGTCAAACGTCTGACGCTTTCGGAAGAACTGGAGGCTCGTCGCTGGCGCCATGGGTTGACGTAGTTCACAGATGTGCGGTAGGGTCTTAGTCGTCTGTGACAATGTATTGGAAGATTCGAACACTGTCGTCATTTGCGTTGGTGGACTCCCGTCCTAGTTGGACTTTAACAATGTCTCTTTCTTTCGCTTGTTTCATGTCGACTATTTAAAGCTTTCCATGGCTCTTTGCGAATTGATTAGACTTTTGGATAAAGAAAAATATCAATATAAGATATCATGTTTTATTTGATATAGAATATACAATATCAATAAAACTACTCCATTTGTCCATGTATGTATCATGTTAAATTATCACATTTTTACAGAAAAACACAAATTGAGGGGGTGGGGAGGGGGTACTAAATCAAAAGAGTTGGCAACTCCTTGTAGAATATAAATTTTACCTCTAAAGAAAATTAAAATAAACTGTTATTGACTTCTACTCTTGCTGAAATTTCTTGCTAACGTAATAAGTCAGGCATGTAGAGTTAGACTTAGCAACTCATTGGCGTAGCTAGTAATTTGTAGGGGGTTGGGGGGCTTATCCTCATGGGGGCCCACATTCTTGGCAGTGGCGTAATATTTAATGTAAAAATAATTCGGACACTTATTTTGGGACTCCCCTCAAGTGGTGGCCCGGGGTAAATTTGGAATTTAGACCCCTCCCCTTCCCATAGCTACGCCACTGTAGCAACTACAACAAAAATTCAATTTGAAATATAAGGATTTTTATTTTTATTTTTTTCAACGAACTGGGAGAAGAAGGAGTAATTGAGGTGTCAGCAGCGATTAATGGTCGATTCTTTAGTCAGTGGCGTAATTCCGTTCACCACTGAGTAGATGATAGAATGGTAGTGATATTATTGACACAACCGAATGGTATCTTATACATTACAGATGATCCTATGCGCTTCTATACAAAATTTTGTTGCGTCCTACGCTTATCCATGGATACCAGCAACTAAAATTGCCTTACGTGAAATAGCTTGGTATATTTATGTGATACCATCTACTTGTATTCGCTGTGCAATGAACAAGTGAATTTTCTATTAAAAAATCTAGACATTGGAATAACGCTATAGAATCCCTAATGTCGAACATGTGTAAATGATTATATTACCAACACTGCCCAAGTTTATTTTTATGCGGGTGGGTTCAATCTACTTTTAATTTCTGCACGATCAATTTTTATTGTTAAGGTAATTCATTTGACGCCTATTTTTATCATGATTCATTTAATATAGGAACTGAAAAACTTAATTTAAATTTTAAAAAGGTTCACTCAAGCTTATCAAATGTTCAAACATACTAATAACAGTAGAACTAAATTGTTATTGTAAGGGTCGTTTACACCTCTGCCCTGAAAATATTATCGACTTTTTAAATAGCAGAGATACAAACGCATACCAGTTCAGACGACCAGAACAATTATATTGTCTCCGGATCTTTTTGTTAACGATTTAAGTGAAGAGTAAATACTCGATTTTTAAACTGGGAAACGTAACCAAATCCATTTATTCTCTACTGTATTGGAGTTTGGGTTCGAGTTATTTAACTTTATGCTTACTTACTAATGTCATACGTGGTACAGAATAAAAAGTCAAAGAGAACCAGAAACAGCTCAGGTCTACACTGAAAAGAGCGAAAAATCGCCGCTTGAAATGGCGGGGCCACAACTGGAAAAATAATCAGAAGGTAACCACTGCGGCTGTAAGATTATGCGTGTGTGGGGGGGGGGGGGAGAGGGGGAGTCGAGAATAGCAGGGAACCCAAAGATGTAATATTAAAAGAAGATAATCAATTTTGAATTCAGGGATGGGACTAAATGAAAAGTGGTAAGGGGACTTCAAAAGTCATTCAAAAACAAGTCAAGTGATCTATCTTTACGCATACTTCATGGCGAAGTATGTCTATGTATGAGTTTAAGTAACAGAAGTAGATACAACTATCGTTACCTACCGTAGCATGCAGAGCGTACAACTGTGACGTTCGATCTATCGGGACGAAAACGTCACGGGAATGTCGCGCTGCTGTAGATACAAAGAACTGGTACCTGGGTCTCAGAATGTTGGCATTTGTTGTTGGTAACAGGGCAACTTCTGGTGAATGAGCCGAACTCGGGGAGTGGATGGAAATGATGGTACTACGGGAGGCGAAATTTCAATAATTGATTTCATCTGATGGGAAGATTTGGTTAATTGATCATTGGGGTGGGGACTTATATTGATTGTCGTTTAGTCAATAGACTACTAATTGGGGAATAAAATTAAAAGTAGGACTACTGGGATTAGGGCACTTACCTCCTAACAACACTGCGGTAACCATTTAGGCCTCAGTGGTTTCCCCATGTAGAAATATTAACATTTTCAGAAAAACTATTTTAAAAAAACATTTTTTCAAGCCAAATTTTTTTAACATTTGAATTTAAATAAGGTACAAATATATAAGATTAATGTAAATAAAACAATACACGCGTGTTCATGGGAATTAAGGAAGAACAAGCAAACATTCCTGGACTATTTTCGAAGAACAATTTCCTGTTTTCCCCACTTTACCTTGCCTCCAAGTATCTGCCTTTTGGTGCATTGGCATTTCGACTGATTAGAGGAACTCACGAAAAATGAACTCTTGAAATAGATGATAAAACTTATTACATATTTGAGTTTACTTTCTTATTTTAAAAGACTTAAAAAAGTTAATTTCTGGACGGGGGGGGGGTCAAATAAAGGTAAACAAAGACTCAAGCCAAGCATGAGTAGAATTCAAATTATTCTGAAATTAGGTTTGTTATCAACAAATTCAGCCTTGAGTGCAAATATTTTTGTTGTAGAATGAACGATGAGTTTGTAAAGCGATTTTCTTCTTAACCCCGGAATACCCATACTGCAACTTTTTAGACGTTTAATCTAATGCTTAAACAAAGTCCCTTAAAATAGCCATTGCGTTGAGTCCCACACATTTCACAATGTTGACCATCAAATATGACCACTAATGGGTTAGTCCTAATACCGCTTCTCGAGCTTAGTTATCTCAACCAAAGCAGCGGTCAGTTCGATGAAGGCTTTCAAACACGTCACATTTATTTTATTCCCCTGATGACCATGCATAAGCGAAGGGAGCTTTGTAGCCAGTTGATCTCTTCACAACAATAGAGCCAAATTCAAACTGAAGACGACGTCGACACATAACTCGGACCCACGATTAATTTCCACACAAAAGTATTTGTTGTAACAACCTATTAAAAGAGGGAAAATTAAGATAAAACCAACCAGAAAGGGTAAAAAATGGGTCAAATCTAAAAGTTTAAGCTTAGCCCAATAAACTGCAGTTAAAGAATAAATGCGTTGAAAAAAAAGTAGAAACATATTATGTATCAATGGGTCGATCAATATCAAATCGTAATGCAAATGTTACCCCATCCGCTTCACTTCATCGTCATACTTGCTCGCACATGAAAACAATTCCGCCCCTTCCAGGTAACGAAATATTAACGGCTGTCAACAACTTTATTGGTGGGCGAGGAGGGAGAGAGAGAGAGAGAATTGTGGGGGGGGGGGGAGAAACTAAACCCTGCTCAAACACGGGTTGACGTCAGGGCTGCTCTCACCCAAGGCCAGAGGTTGAATCGGGTCCAGTTCAGTGTGTGACCTGGGTGTTTCACCGCCCTAGACGATGACCGAACAATTCTACATTGAGTGACCTTTTATAGTCTTATCTTTTATCCAAGCCGATTCCCGATTTTCTTTTCCATTTAGGTGACCGCCCTTGCCTTGCCTAACAGTACACGGCTGCCTGTCTTGGGCTCGGGAACTGTCGCAAAGTAACTCTTCGGAAAGTATTGGAAATTCAATCTTTATTTGAATCAGAGGCGTCACTGCAGTTGGTGTCATCCAGTGTGTTAGGTCATGGTATCACCCCTCACGACTTACCCCAAAGACCTCCTTCTAGTCTGCCAGTACCAAACAATAGGAACTTACAGAATATTTTATATATCGGTGTCACCCCTTGTGATGGTGTCAACCGGTGCGTTACGTACCCCCCTAGTGACGCCTCTGATTTGAATTAATCGCATAAACGTATATGTTTATCTATAGCCATATGTACATCCATTTTCAATTTTAAATAACAACAAATAAACAAAACAAACAAAAACTTTCTCTTTCAAACTCAAGGAGTTAGCAGGTTATTTAGGTAAAATCAGATACTACTGAAATCTAAAACAACATTAAACTTTATATATGTTATGTGAAAATGGAACTGTAGCTTTTTTCTAAATTACACCGTTTATCTGAAACTTAAACAACGATTCATAACACATTTTTAAAATGCAACAAACGTAAAATAAATAAAGTAACGAAATGAATCATAATTGTATTCGCCTTTAGAAAAAAAAAGGAACAGCCTTATATGCTATTGTTGCTCACTCTCAGTGGCGCTAATGTCTCATATCTAGAGGTGTGGAGGGCCCAAAGACCAATAACGAATCGAACTTCGCCTACGCCTTCAAGCAATTCATGGGTGGGCAGCCAGCGCTTGTCATTAAATAATGATAAAATTAACATGAGAACAAAGCACACAAAACGACCAATCGCGCAATAATGAAAAACCTCTAGTGAAAGTATTTGCAATATCAATATTGATGCTGAATCGTCTTTTTATTAGGGCTTTGTAATTTTTTAGAAAAGTAAACTTACGACGGTTCTAAATCTAATCATGATATTCCCAAGTTAGTTACTTAATGGTAGGATTGAAATTATTGTTTTCATGAATGAGAATGAAAAAGCAGCTGAAAATAAACTTAATGAAAGTTAAACTTTCATATCAGACATATTCTAACTTAATGTCATCAGTGTACTTTGTAAAGCAATTTTAATTTTCTGGCATTTCGGGGACGTTTTTTTTTTTTAAAAAGTTTATTAAAATGAGTGGCCTTCTACTTTATTTCCCTCATCTATTCTCTACTTAAACCAATATCACAATCTATCATGACCTAAAATTTATATTTTTACCTTAAGAAGTTTTATGAGGCATGGGGATCATTGTGGGTCGGTAAAACTTCACTTTGACGAACACTGTGCTAAAAACAAATTGTGTTCAAATATTCTGCTCAGTATTCAAACAGACAAATCTCTTTTCAAAGAGTTGGTAAACAATGAGCAGTTCGCGAATATTCGGGCTTCACTATTTTAAACATCCCATCCGTGCCCAATACAAGTATTGGATGTAAAAAACATATTTTTTTTTTAATTGAAGGAGGTGAGATTTCTATCGAGACTTTTGGACAAGTAAATTAAGCCTTGAAGACGCAAAAAAAAATTAAAAATAACTAGATACGCCGCGTATCCACGCATAGGCATCTGTTCCACCAAGAATCCAGAGAGAACAGCAGAATACACCCGAAGACTACAAGAAGCTCTAGTGCAAATCCCAACAGTAGATACTATTCAGTCCAAATGGTTACATCAGCTATTGCGGCATTCGGCAAAAGAGAGCGCAAATGTTCAGATTGGTTTGAGGCTCACTGGGAGGAAATGAAGCATGTCACTGCTGAAAAATGAAATGTTCTTTATGCCTTTAAAGACAGGCCTTGCCCAGAAACTCTACGTAACCCCAAGAGTGCCAAGAAAAATGCACAGCGGGCAGCTCGAAACTACGCTAACGCATATTGGCTCAATCTAAGTTCAAGCATACAGTCAGCTGCTGATAGGGGCGATACAAAGGCTATGTACGAGCAACAGGCCCTCTGACCTCCAAGACATCACCCCTACTGTCAAATCAGGGTAACTTATTACTGATCGAGACCAACAACTCAAACGGTGGAATGAGCACTACTTGGAATTGTACGCAACATAAACCATGTCTCAACTGCTGCCCTGGACTATATCCCGGACCAGCGGGTCATGGAAGAGCTTGATGCTCTACCCACCATAGTTGAGTTAAGTAGAGCCATCGATTGTCTAGCTTGTGGGAAAGTGCCTGGCAATTATTGAATTCCACTAGAAGATCTCAAATGTAGTAAGGAAGTACTTTTGCAGCCTTGGTACGACATCCCCACTCTGTTCTGGGATTAGGTACAGATACCACAGGAGTTAAAAGATGCCTATATCGTTACACTGTATAAGAATAAAGAAGATGAGAGCGATTGCAACAACTATTGTGGAATCTTTCTTCTCAGTACAATTGGAAAGGCTTTCGCCAGGGATGCATTAACATGCCTGCAGACCCTAGCATCGCATTTACTCCCAGAATCGCTGCGTGGCTTTCGAGCCGGAAAATCAACTATAGACATGATCTTCTCTCTGCGACAGCTGCAGGAGAAATGCAGGGAGCAACATATACATCGGGTTCTTCGACCTAACTAAAGCTTTCGATCAGCAGAAGCGCCTTTTCTAGATCTTAGTAAAAAATAGGCTGCCCAACACATCTGCTTTACATTATCAAGCGATTCCACGATAGCATGCAGGGCACAGTGTGTTATAGATATAGCGGTGCCACATCTGAAGCTTTCCCAGTAAGTAGTGAAGTAAAGCAAGGCTGCGTGTTGGCACCTACTCTATTTGCAATTTTCTTTTCCATCTTACTCCAGTATGCCTTCAAGAACAACAGCGAGGGGATATACATACACACCAGAGCTAATGGGAAATTATTTAATATTGCCAGACTTAAAGCAAAGTCCAAAAAAAGATTTTGTTTCGCGAGCTCTTGTTTGCAGATGATGCCGCCTTAATATCTCACACAGCAGACGGATAGCAGAACCTTGTATCCAGTTTCTCCGCTGCCTGCAAAGAGTTTGGCCTGACCAATAGCATAAAGAAAACAAACACTATGGCACAGGATGCTACCTCCCTCCCAACCATCACAATAGATTACTGCAATCTGGATGTTGTTGACAGTTTTACATATCTGGGATCAAACATCTCGAGCGCCCTCTCACTGGAAGGTGAGATAAGCGGTAGGATAGGGGAGGCAGCAACTGTTATGGCCAGACTATACAAAGGAGTCTGGTCCAATGTTAAACTCACAGCAAGGACTAAGCTGCAGGTATACAAGGCCTGCGTACTAAGCACGCTCCTCTATGGATGCGAGTCATGGACCACTTATACCAGGCATGAAAGAAAGATCAATAGCTTCCATGTCAGATGACTGTGCCGCACTTTGACATCAAATGGCAAGAGAAAGTCCCCAAGACAGAGGTCCTGGCTTAAGCAAGCATGAGCAGCATTCCAGCCATACTAAGCCAAAGACGCGTCCTTTGGCTTGGACGCACGTCAAGTGAATGCAAACTGGTCGCATATCCAAAGATGTGCTATACAGCGAGCTGGCAACAGAGAAAATGTTGGTTAGTCGGCCATGTCTCAGATACACGAACATATGCAGGAGAGACATGAAAGTAGCCAACATTGGCATACAAAACTGGGAAAACCTGGCTGAGGACAGGGCCACGTGGCGGGCTATAGTGAATGAGGGATCGCTAAGAGCAGAGGAGCAAACTAAGGAAGAAGCAGTTGGAAAAAGAGTGAGGAGAAAGGCCAGGCAACACTGCCCTATGCACTGCATTCGTGTGTGTGACATGCAGAATAGACTGCCACTCAAGGATTGGTCTCAGCCACACCAAGAGCTGCAAATAATAAAGATAAATATATCGTCTTCCGTAGACGGACAGATGCCACACACATAAACACGCCCCGTGGTGTTGCATACGCCGCAGACTTGCTCAAGGATTGTGCAAAGAATGAACAGACATAAACTACAGCACGAAGAAATAAAAAAACGTGTGTGTACATCGGTGGGGGAATTGGGAGACCACCGGCGCATTGTTGGTCTCAAGACATTTGCACTGAGGTTATCTATCTGACCACCGCCCTTCACGACCCTAGCTTGCCAAACATAGACTCTCAGCTCTGATTGGCCGACCCTAGCGAGGGTCAGCCATGTTCGTAAAATAGGTGGAACACAACAGACACAAACACACATTTTTAAAAATTAAAAAATAATGCTTTCGCTGTGGCTTGACATCACGATCTTCCGCGTGTAAGATGGACGTGATAACCACTACACTACGAATCGCATGTTATTCTGTGAAGGAAAAACGCCAACTGAACATAAGAACCATCGTCGTTTTCGAGACCATAAACTGATTGGTCGACCCCAGCTAGGGTCATTGTCGTGCCTTTTTGCACTCACTCACTTTGGTGAATTATATAGAGAGACAATCAAATAAAAATTGATGCTACAAAACAGCTACCGAATGCAAAGAAACCAGCGTCACTGGCGAAAAAAATTAGAATAAAAGCAAAGCACAAAAATGAAGCAATTATGATGCAATCCCTGAAAGAAACATTAAGTCTTTTTTTTTTTTAATCAACACTTTTATGACAGAACCTTGCTATAATTGAGGAAATGTCTTATCATAAGTATAAATGAATACGCAGTTTTGAGTTTACTTATTTTCCTCTGAAATATGCTTTTTTCCTGCAGTACAATTTTTTTTTATAAAAAACATACTTATTGCAGTACTTAAAAAGATGAATAAATGATACGACTTTTGACTTCTACATTCCTTGTTTCATTTTTACCCGAATGGTGCCCTTCCATATTTATTATATTTTTTTAAAATTATATTTTTTTAAAACTTTGCATGTGATAGATACCCTAGCAAATGACCTATTTAAAACAGTAAGGGGCGTTCCATAAGTGACATTACGCATCTAAGGGGAGGGGTTCAACACATTTGTGACGCTGTGTGACGAGGGGGGGGGATGTTTACGAGTTGTGACGTCACGTCAAAACACGCAACTTTAAATATAATACCCATTTAAAAATTTGATTGCTTACAATTTATTTCAAGACGTTTTGCATGGCTTCAAGCATGTTTTGATTTAGAATTCAGGCCTACACTAAATAAATACTTAATGACAAAAACGTAATTTGAAAAAATTTTCATTTTCAAATAGAAAAAAAAAAGTTTTATGTGAAAAAGGGGGGGGGGG
>MUZC01000262.1:1036160-1057320 GCA_002072015.1 Radix auricularia
TCTTTTAAAAAAAAAATAATTAAAAAATATATTTTAAAAATACGCTGATCTGCAAAATGTAAGAATATGACAAGACTAAAAGTGTGAGAAACATCGTTTGACTTCCCCAATGTTGCTTGTATTTCCAAATCTTTATCTGAAGCTCGGTTTGCCTTCGCGGCGTCTTAGGAAATCTTTGTTCAAGTAAAGCAAATTATTTTATTTTTTAAATCATTGCAATTAATTTTTGCCTGTGTTACTCTTAAAACAGTATGGTCATCCTTTTTGGATTTTGCTGTTGTGGGATTGTCCACTTTCCATGCATTCGTCTATTGTTATGAAGCACCGATTCTGTTTTATCTGCATTTAAGAGAACCTCTGACCTCTTCGCGGCCTATTCTTTTATTTTAAACCAACCTTATTTCTTTTGAAAGGTGTAAATATTAATGAGTAGCAAGAAGTTAGGAATGGTGGCAACCTTGTTGGATTTTGCCAATCTTTACAGAGTCGACGAATCGGATTTCACGACTTTAATAGCACGTTTTTTGGTCACTTCAAAATAACCTCCAAAACGACCAGAACGCAAACTTTGTCAACCATGGAAGACCAACAGTATGGTCAACTTTTACAATTCTACCCTACAACAAAACTTAAGTACTCTCAGTGAAAGACGCCTAAGCTGGCTAGGATAGCGAAAAAGAGGAAGAGAGGTCGCCCACATCTCCGAAAGATGTCTGCCAGAGTGACTTGAAAACAGGCAGTATATACACAATTAACTGGGAGTGTGAAGCAGCAGACTGCTCTACATGGCGCACAGTTGTCAAAGAGAACTTAAAAGTAGCCGTAGGGTGGACGAGGCTATAGACAGAAGGGCTATGAGAACTGCGAGAAAACATTGGGAAGCACAGAAATTCTTTGCACCATCGTCATGCGAGACGAAAGGATGCTGATGACTATGATATCAAGAATCATCGCCGCATTCATCGCATGGGTTTGAAGAAGGAATCCTGTTTGGTTGGTCCCTACCTCGTGGTAGAATCAACAAAGGAAGAGTTAAGCTAAATACTCAGAGACATCTACAATTTCAATACCCTGAAAGTTTACAGCAATAAACAGGGTTCTTAACCCAATCAGTGCTCCGATGATTCTGTTGATGGTACTGACAATGGGAGTAAACAACCAAAAAACTAGAGAGCACCGGTGAAGAAACTGACATAATAGTGATACAACCTGCCTCAAAACCAATGTAGATTAGGACTTTTAACCCAATAAAACTTTCAAGAAGAAAGCGTCTTAGCAAAACTTTTGGCCTTAATTTTGACAAGTTTGTATAGTATGGCCGCAATCGAGATCTTGAACATCTGAGACTTGCATATCAAAGGATAAAGGGGTGGGGGCTACTTCAGGGCCATAAGCTACACTCTGATAGGAACAGAGGACAGACAAACACATCCTCCTCAGAGATAAAGAAGGGATACGGTAGTCGAGTGGCAAGCGCGCTCGATTGGCGTACCGATGGTCACGAGTTCGAATCCATGCGACGGCAAGGATGAGATTCCTTAGTCACTCATCTCCGCATGGATTCCTAACTAACAATAGTTAGGCGGCTGGGTAATTCGTGGAACTCTCATAGCCGTGGCCTGTGACCGCTGCATCACTTGCCAACAGATCATCTGTCATGGTCTGTGGACGCAATTATCTTCTGCATAGAAGGAGCATCTGTATATCTAAGATAAGATAAGCGTAGGACGTAATAATCATCTGTATTTAAGGAGTGTATTTAAATGTGAAGATGTGAATCCTAAGTGTTAAAACGCGTTTGAAAACAAACAAACATAACGAATCTTGAATTATTGTTTTGAAATAATCTTGTAGAATCAAGCGCTTGATTGAGTTAATTTTATTTTTTTAAAAAAAAAACGCTGATTTTAATATATTGGCACAGAGTGTAAGTTTTGATCTTGAATCGTCGAAATTATGTAAAATTTCAGATTTTAAAAATGAGACAACGACATCATCCTTTTCAAATTAAATGTAAGGCTCCTTTCATTCATCGTAAAATATTTTAAAATTATTATTTTATTTTAATTAAAACAATTTGGTTACTTATGAAAAGAGTTTGATTTCTCTGAAAGAGCTAAAACATGAAGAGAAAGTCTAAAAATTTCATTCATCAATTTTTTTTCTATATATCCCCATGTTGTCAAATGTATATATTCTGGCCTTAGGGGGTATATTCTGGCCTAGGCCAGTTTAACCGTGGTGGTATATTCTGGTCAGGGGTTTAATCTGGCCTGATACTGTTCGATTCCAAGTGGAGAAATATTATTTTTTAAAATTTTTCTTTTCACACTCAATTGTAACGTACTGGCGTACACTTCAAACAGTTAATTCTTTGGTTTTTTTTTCATTATTAATATTTATTTACAGTCTTATATTAGCCTCTAGCAATCATGACGCTGGCTGGATATGGCCCCCGTTTGATTGCAGCCCGGGGCCCCGTGCAGTCTTAATCCGCCCCTGCCCTTATGAATAATTTATTTGCCAAATATGACAAAACTTGAACTAAAAGATGACCAATAACATTTAACCCAAAGCTTATGTGCGTTAGCTGCAAAACTTTTTCTAAACAAACAAAACTTGGGAAGAGGAGAATGTTCTGTTTCCAAATCTTTCGAAATTGCAATTTAAGCAGAGATGAAGACTTCCTTACTATCAACACTTAACGGCCATTCATTCAGTCTGAACCAAATATTTTAAGACATTCTCCCTTTAGATACTCCCGACTGGGTGTTGAACCCTTTTGCACATGGACACATTCAGATCCCAAGCACAGATGAATCCATACTACTATTTTATTTAGGAGCAACTTCTTAAAATATCCACAAAATAGGGAAATAAAACAAATGTTTGAACTAGGATCCCATAATTTCTGGTTACAAATACAGATCCCAATTTTATTTCCTGCATAATAGGTTTTTGTGCAATAGTTGATGACAGGGTTGGCTTTAGGATTGGCAAAATAGGCAGTCGCTTAGGGCCTCCGATTAGTCTCATCCGTAGTGGGGCCTCTCGCACAAGAATCATTCCGAATTTATGTTATATACATGTATATATTTTTTGTTACATTGAGTATTTAGGCCACCAAATTTACTTCGCCTATGGCTTCAAATTTCCTTAGGCTGGGGGAAAAAGTAGAAAGCGAGTAGAAATTTGGGCTTATGGATTAGTGATTGTTACTCGTAAAAATTGAGTCGGAGATAAGTACAATAATAAAAATAACACTAACCACGTACGTATTTTACATATAGTACTGTACGCTCCTACTATATGATCTGTTGGCATGTGATGCAGCGGTCACAGTCAGACAGGCCACAGGGGTTCCACGCATTACCCAGACTAGGTTAGGTTAGGCACCTAGCATTCAGAGCTGGGCGACTCAGGGACGCCCTAGACCCCGGAAAAAATATTTAGCCGCGGTGAATCCGGTGAAATTTAATTTTTTTTTTACATTATATTCGCTTTGTGTGTATTGTATGTCCGTTGAAAAAGGCTCTATGCCGAAACGTTCGCCGTTTTGTTACGTCCTGTTAGGCTAACCTTTACCTTTCCATTTACTTTTTTTTTTATAAGCCTGATTTCAGACTCATCCCTCGTTTTGAGTAAATTCTTTGCTATTCAGCTTGATGAGACCACTCACAGCTTATGGTATATGCTTACAAACGAATGGAGAGGAAATGTTTTGTGCTCCCCATTCCCAACTGCAACGTTCGATAAAGTTAATTATTTTTTCTTTTATTTAAGTAAATTTAAACCGGGAATACTGTAACGCTGTTTGTTCTTTTACATGGTTTTTCGGCTTTTGCAAGAGAGGGAGGAATCCCAAAATTGAAATTAACCACTGTATGAATGATCCATCATCCAGCTCTACTTGTGAAACATTTGGAACCTGAATTAGACGTGGTCATGTAGGACATTATCCATATTGTTAATTTCTTTAATAAACATGCACTGCTAACACCACAATGCACATTGAACTGAAAAAGTAAATTAAATTAGAACAATGGCCATTACTCTGACCAGAATCCAGTCCTTTAGAAAGATTCTCAAAACTCACTGGCTGGACAATATCAGCAACAAGGAACCGTGGCAGCAGACAAAACGGAAGCCAATTGAGATACATCAGAAGCTGCTGGTGGTGGACTGGTCTCAACCCATATAATAAGAAAACATGCTTCTTATTAAGTTACTTATAATAATACAAGACAAGCCCTATTATGGAACCCCCGGGGAAAGCGGAAAAGAGGCCGTCCAAGAAACACTTGACAGGAGAATTGGAGGTAGACATGAGATAGGCCATGAATGGAAGATCCTGGAGAAACTAAAAGATTTCTCTTGTAGATGGCCTTAGCCCTTGGAAGAATCGCAGACGCTGACAATCGGTGGATGCCCCTCATGGACGAGAAGGCAAAAAACATTCAAGATTCAAAAGTTTTATGTCCGGTAGAGAAAAGATCATGTTAAGCCTGGTCCCTTCTGGAACTCAGGACGTGTTAGCGCATTTTCGTATTATGTATCAGTACTTATGTTAGATATCAGCATTATGTAGTTATCAGTAATTGTGTTTAGATTTTAGACATATTTTTATGAATTTTCTTGTGTAATGAATATACCTGACATTTTTTTAATTTAAAAGTCATTTCTTTACATTTTAAAAAAATTTATTTTCTCTTTAATCCAACTACAAGTCACCACAAATGATGACGTAAAACTCTCTAAACTTTTACACATATTCTAACGACGTCAACAAAAAAAAAAAAAAACTAATTCTTTTGCACGCCTTCGCACCACTCTTGAATGCCTGAAAAATGATGTATTCGACTTCCGGCAATGGCGGCCGTTCCCTGCGCCAGTGTTACCTCTCGATTCGCAAAGTTTTTTGGTAGTTTTACAGGGTTTTTTAACGGATCGAGTAACCGAGTGTTGATGCACAAATGGCAGGTCAGGACATACAAAAAACATATATACATCATGGGTCTAGGACTTATGGATGCTGTGATCAAAGGTGATGACAGACGGACGGACAAAACGGGTGCAATAGCGCATTCGACTTCTCGAAAATGCGCTAAAAACCACCTTTATTTCTTCAAAGTTCCCGACTGTTTATATCCAGATGATTTTAAATTTTATTAAAGAATAAACAAGACAAAAAATAAGCTAGTATTATTGTAAACTCACAAAAAGTTAATGCATAAAAAATACAGATAACACAAATATTAAAAAAAATAACTTTTATTATCACATACCACTACTTTCGAATCACACAAATCCTTACAGTGAGTACTAATGTTCATGAATGATTCACTAATATGAATTCAGAACAAAAACACCTTTCAAAGTTAACTATGTCAACAGATTTATGCTCTCCCCTTTCTCTCTGTGCAATTAATTTACAACAATTATACAAAATTATAAAAAAACACGCAAGTCTGGAAATGAAATCACAAAAAGTAACAAAAACCAATTTTGGTCTCATAACTATTCAAAAACATGTTTTGAAAAGACAACTGCATTATCTGAAAGTGGCAGTAAATTCTTGTATGCACATAACTAGCCTCACATTTGCAATCACAATTACAAATGCTGAAGGTCTGCAAATGTAAATTTTGTGAGGGACAAAGTAATATGTAGCATCTTTATATACCTTTTCTGTCTTATGTTACTTCTGAACATGTGAAAGGTTAAATTCATAAATATGCTCCTTGTCAGTACTGGTGAATCTTAATTATCTACATCATGCCTCCCATACCTCCACCCATACCACCCATTCCTCCCATACCACCTTCCCTCTCATCTTTAGGAAGATCAACAATAACAGCCTCTGCTGTTGTCAGAAGAGAAGCAAGACCAGCAGCATCAACCAGTGCTGTTCTTACTACCTGAAAATAGAAAATAAATATAACGGTAAACAATCAGTGACTTCTGGCAAACATGAAAGTTAATTTAATATGCCATTAATTAAAGCAAAGTAAAATAAAAAATGTAGCAAGCTGTTCTGTCATAACCAGCAAAAAAGTGGACATGAAAAAGGTTAGCTGCCTAATAATGTTGCACTTACAGAGAATTTTAAAAGAGTATCTTTTAAAATGGCAAAAGTGCACCATGTAACAGAAAACATACTTCAAGCATACATAAAATTAATAATTACTCTATGAATTTTCAATAAAATGAAAGACTAAAATTCAAATTATGATGCACTGCATTACAAAGTTGGCCGTCGTAAAATGTACTATGTTGCTTGATGCAATAAAATTTCTACAACAGTCGTTTCTGAGTATATTTAAGAATTCTAAAACAATCTTTAAATTAAAACCTGTTAAAACACTTTTAGACATTCAATCATTTTAAAAAATGGAAATAAGATGGTTAATTTTACTAATATCTGTTTAAAAAAAATTCAAATAAATACAACTCTAGTTTTTAATTCAAAGACATAGCTGCGTAACAGTAGAAAAACAGTATTTCTACTGGAATATAATATTTTTTTGTAAATTAATCTCTGGTTGCATCTTAATTTTATCTACAAATTCTGTAGATTCCAATAGTAAAATTTTGTGCTTTTAAACCCTTTAAGGGACAGAAGATTTGCTATTGTCTAGCTCATTCATGGCAAAAAATATGAATACATTGTATATCTACCCTTGACGTAATTAAGCACAAATGGATGTAACCTTACACGATGGCTTCCTTCCAAAATAGTTTTGAATGTACATGTATTGAAATTGGAAAAACCTATCTTAACCCTTAAAGTCGCAGAAGGGTTTGCAATAAACTTACACCTCAGTCCCGTAAGGATTTCCCGTATTACGATCAACCGGTTATAAAATTAAAATCCATTTAATATTGTCATACCGACTTCATTTTTTAGACTAAGAATGGTTATTTTACGCATCCAAAGACCGTACTAAGTTTAAAACAATATTTACCGTAGTTTAATACTATTATTTTAGTAAAAAAGTATAGCGAAAACGTATCTTCGAAAAAAAAAAAGTTAAAACTAACAAAAAAACAACGCGATTCGAGCCATAACACTAGTGCGGGCCACGGCCGCCATTGCCAGAATGCTTGAAAAATGATGTATTCGACTTCTGGCAATGGCGGCCGTTGCCCGAAGTCGAATACATCATTTTTCAAGCATTGAAGAGTTTTTACTTTCTGAGATCTCATTTCTAACAATGAGTGGTATCTAGGGACGCATTAGGGATAGCGGGAAGAGACACATTATGACTTTAAGAGTTAATGAAGACTTCAAAAAGATTTTTAAATGCGTGTTAAAGCGTGATAATGCGACCTCGTCTTAGAAAAAAAAGGGAATATTTTTAACAAAGTAAATTTAACCATGAGGCCAGTGCACAAAACATGCATGTCAATTTTAATAGTGAAACAATGTTACATGCCATTCTGTCAAGGCCACCAACAGTAATTGGACTTGAAAAAGGTAAGCTGCATTTATGTAGCACTTCATAGAGAATTTTGAATGGAATGACATCCCATCAAAATGGCAATCGTGCAATATCAATATAAGGAAAAAGAACTGTACTATTATATCAACAGGTGCACTATTCAATTTAATATAGACAAAGTACAAATGCACTCACCTTTGTTGGGTCAATAATTCCTTGTTCAATCAAATTTACATATTCATTATTAAGAGCATCATAACCAACATCCCCAGAAGAATTGAGGACTTTCTCAACCACAACATGTGAATCTACACCTGCATTTTGTGCAATTGTGAGGGCTGGTACTTTGAGGGCTTTTCTTACAATGTTGACACCTGGAAACATTTCAATATTTATTTTACTACACTTATCAGACAGGCTTCCTGCATGAAATCTAAACTTAAAACCATTAGAACATAAATAGCTTTTAAACAACTTTTAGACTTGCTACAGATAAAAATTGAGAGGCATAATCTTAACCAACATGAGAAATTTTATAATTGAAGCATTTCTCCAGAGGTTTAATTTCAGCAACATCCTAGTATTCCACAAGGGTGCATAATCATAACAGATGACAAATTGATGTAAGCTCTACTGACTCTGAGTATGTACATGAAACATATCTCTTTAAAAATGCAGCAGAGCTAGAATATATTGTAGCACCATTTGACATCCAGTGGAGCCACATAGGCTCAAAGGAGGAGTTGATGCAAAAATTATTATTTCACTTTCAAAAACAGCTTACCAACAATCTGATCATCATTCTCAGTCTTGACACCATCCAAAACAGAAATACACCTCAGCAATGCAGTGCCACCACCTGGAACAATTCCTTCTTCAACTGCTGCCCTTGTAGCATTTAATGCATCATTAATTCTATCTTTCTTTTCATTCACTTCTACTTCACTTGTTCCTCCAATCTAATACAAAACAAGTATTAAACAAAAAAATGAAATAATTTTCTTTTAAAGATTCATTGTTTATGACTTAAACAAGTTACATTGTCAGGTGTAAATATGTCGCAAGTTGAATGCCAGAAATATAATTAATATAAATCTGGAAAGTGTCTTGCATTTAATATTGCATTTTATTCATTCTGAAAGGCTTACGCAAATCAGAGTAGACAAATGCTAAAAAATCAATTAAAAGAAATCAAAGAACCAATAGCGTTAATACTAACCTTAAGAACAGCAACACCATTGGACAATTTGGCTAATCTCTCTCCAAATTTTTCTTTTTCATAGTCCGATGTGGAGATCTCAATTTCATCTTTAATCTGGGCAATTCTTTTTTCTATATCTGCCTTATTACCTTTTCCCTGTAAATAAAAATCTTCAGATAAAAGCTGGACTACATATTAGTAGGCACTTGAATGAAAATTGCAAAAGAATTTTTAAAAATAACATAGGCTTATAAAGCAAAGTGAATGGTTTAAGAATACAGCAAGGTTAACTATTCTAACTCTCAAGTGGTTGAAAAGATGAATTTTTAGGAAGACCCCAAAATCCTCATGTAAAGGGATCTTCCCCCACATCCACATTTCGTGACCCTTATTAGGGCTCTGCTTTTAGGCTTATAATTTTGTTATTATTCTTGTATTTAAAGGGAATCCACTTAGATATAAATGTTATCAATTTATGTATGACAATCTATTAACATTTGGTTATTAATTTTTGATAAATATTTGATTTTTCCTTCTATAAATGTTGGCAATATACAGACTCTTAAATTTAAACATTTTAAAATTGTTTCGTTTTACTTTAAAAACCCTTTAAAATAAAATATATACATATTTGTTCATCATTTCTTTGCAATTGTTTAACATTTACATTTAAAAATAAGTAATACAGTGACTAATTGATTTATTTACTTGTCACACACTTTTCAATGTGTCAGTTCTATTTATATTCATTAATAATATCAAACAAAAAAGCATGATCCCACTCAAATGTCTAAAAGTCCAAATAAAATAATACAATCTGCTTATAATATGTTAGTGTTGTTACACTGTTGATGTGTAATTTTGCTGGATTTCATCGAGTCTAGTTTTTTTTTACTTAAGAGAAAAAGTTTATAAAAACGATAATAGGTAAGTTTGGGACATGTGCCAAAACATTTCTGGAGATCTGTTGGGGAGCAAAATGTAATAAGACTTTGGATACTTTGTGATATCGAATTAAATATTTTAAATGACACCTTTTTTAAAAAAAAGATCAATGTGAGCTAAGAGCATTCTTTACCCTTAATTTAAAGTTACAAGAAATAGCAATGAAGGGTCTAATAAAGGTCAAGACGTCTGCCTTATTATTAGAGTAGGAAAAAAATGCATTGTGGTCTATAATTTGCTAAAAATTCCCAAACAACGCCACCCAAGGTAAATTAAAATGTCCCAAATAAGATAAAATTGGATACCAGTTTTTTTCTCGGGAATTTCTGGTCTTATCCAAGTGTCTAATATTAGGCATGTAGAATAATTAAATAACACTTATTATAAAATAGAAATTAAGGCTATTTTTAAAAATCTAAATTACAATGACTCAAAAGCACAAATATTGCAGTGAGAGAAAAAAAAATTAAGCTCTTCTGCACTCATTGTAACTATTAATTTGTTTTAAATTTTAATACCAGGAAACCTGAACTATGAAAAGAAAATGCTGATTAATGTATGCAGTATGATATATCACAAAATGTGAGTAAGACTCATACAGCAAATAATGTAGCACATACTTGTTAGGTGGAGAGTCAGGAGACAACACACCAATCCGGTATTGTGCATATGAAGAAATATTCTCTTTACCTACCTTCATCAGTAAAGTGTCATCCTTAGTTACGGTAACTTCCCCAACATTACCAAAATCCTGAATCTGAATATCTTCCAATTTATAAAGATTGCCATCATCACCAAAAACCTGTAAAGACATGTTTAAACCTTACAAATATTTCTTAAGGTGCACTACTATTTATAAAAATGTAGAGCTGTTATCGATTAATATAAAGTCTATCGTCAATAACTTTTGAAAAATAGTACTGAATAATCAATAATTTGGATGACAGCTAAAAATAGGATGTATGACATCATTGAACTGAAAATTTCTACGGAAGTTTAAAAAAAAAAGGCAATCGAATTTTTTAAATTTAAATATAAGTAGTTCAAAATAATATCAATAAATTTAAATTTTGTTATGTTAATTTAAGTGAAAACAATGTTTGTTTTAAAGTTTATCCTTTAAAAATCTTTTTTTTTTTTAAATGGATAAGTTTGTAGTTTAAAAAAGAGCAAAATATTAATAATTATTTGTTAATAAATCAAAAAAAAAGTTAAAAACATTTTCTTTAATTTTAATCGATAGAAAGTTGTACCGATTAATCAAGAATTTAATCATGTAGATAAACATGAAGAACTTACCACTCCACCAGTAGCAATAGCCATATCATGCAAAGTGTTTTTCCTATTATCACCAAAACCTGGTGCTTTCACGGCACACACTTGAAGACCCACTTTAATTCTGAATAAAGAAAATGACGATGTTTCAAAATACTTGAATATTTTCCATATATAAGAATTAAAATAATCTCAAAGGTAAAATTTATAAAATTGTGTTCAGAAGACACATGAGTCATCACAAGTTTCAGTGACTCTAGTCCAGATTTTCATCATAACACATCAAAAACTATAAATATAGTATATACCTATTAAGAACTAATGTGCTTAATGCTTCACCATCAACATCCTCAGCAACAATCAATAAAGGTTTTCGAGCTTGATTGGCCAACTCTAGAGCTGGTATGATTGACTGAATGCTGGATATCTTTTTTTCACTGAGCAGAACAAGTGCATCTTGAAATTCACATTTAGCGCCTAAGATACATAAACAAATTATGGCGTCAGTAAACATAATATAATGGTTTGGTCTATTTGTTTCCAAAAATTAAGCTCTATTATGGTCTTATCTAAAACAAAATTAACTTGCCTTTGGCTGTATTCATGAAGTATGGAGAAATATATCCCCGGTCAAATTTCATGCCCTCAATTGTCTCTAACTCATCTTTCAGAGTTTTGCCATCCTGAAATAACAAATTGAATTATGCAATTATATTGAAGTAATTAAAAAGCATGCAGTTATAAAATTTTTTAAAATTTAATGTAAAATTAAAAGTACCAATAATTGATAATCACCTTAACAGTGATGACACCATCTCTTCCAACCTTTTTCATGGCACTTGAAATAAGTTCACCAATTGACTTATCTCCATTGGCAGATATTGTTGCTACCTAAAATAAAACACAGTTGAAGATTATATGGTGGAGAAGGGGGCCTTAAAATCAATTAATTAGATACAAAAACTTGAGGTGGGAATAAAAAGCTAACCTGAGCAATTTCCTCTGGAGTTGTAACAGGTCTGGACATTTTTTTAAGGTGCTCAACAACTGCATCAACAGCCAACATAACACCTAAAAGATTTTAAAATACTTGTGATGTCAACATTCTACCTATATTACAAAACAGTAGTCTGGGCATGTAAAGCGATCATAAAGGATAAAGCTAGTTGTATCTTTTTTTTAAAACGTAAAACAATTCCGGTACAAATTTGTTTTGCAGCATTAGAAAAAAAAAAGATCATTAATGTAGCACTATTGACATTCCACAGGACCACAATGGACATGAGGAGGTTTGGATAGTGCTAAATAAGAAACTACAAAAAATTTTGGCATCTCAAATCAATGATTATCACATTTGAAAATAAAAGTTGATTGTAAAATCTGACATTTTTTAAGTCCATACTATTACAAGGAAAATTTACCTCTTCTTATCTCAACAGGATTAGCTCCTCTGCTTATCCTCTCAAATCCCTCTTTAGCAATAGCTCTTGCAAGAACTGTGGCAGAAGTTGTTCCATCTCCAGCCTCTTCATTTGTGTTATTGGCAACATCTTGTACCAGTTTAGCGCCAATATTTTGAAATTTGTCTTTTAAATCAATGCCCTTTGCAACAGTTACACCATCCTTAGTGATTTTGGGACTTCCCCAGCTTTGTTCCAAAATCACATTTCGACCCTTAAAGAAATTTTTTAAAAATGAAACAACCATTTCATCTAAGGATTCAGATATATATAGAAAGAAATGAAGGTTAGATGATTTCACCTTTATCATATGTACCTTTTAAATAAAATCACTTGCTACAAAATTGTAGAGAAGTTACTTTATCAAAGGATTTTTCCTGTAGCACAAATTACATTCTATGTGCCCATACAGAACACACAGAGGTATAGAATGTGCTAAAAATATTAGGGTGGATTTCGTTCCCGTGGCCAAGATGACGACTCAGGATAATGACTTCACTTAAAGGCTACAGTTGCTATACATTTGTTTTCCGTCAATTACCTCCCGTTTTGTTGGTCTTCATATGTGTAACTTGTCAAATAGAGAACAAAAGGGGTGGGGTATGGGTTTCCTTCCGGCCCCCTTAAGTGAACTTTTAATAAATGATTGAAGGAAAGGGGTGGGATTAAAGGGGAGTGGTTTGCCCCCCCCCCATTGTGAAACTCATTAAGATGGCACTATAAGCTATGATGCGCATGTAAATTTACAAGAGCCCAGGAAAATTGGTGGCGGGCTTATTCTTTCTGCCTGAAATATCAGGTGCCATAGCATCGCAGTTAAAAGTTTTGTTAATTTTTGTGTGAAATTGTTCCAAAAGGAAGGTGAACTAAAACTGGATGTGTCAGAGTTAGATTTAGCTACAGGCGGTAGTATGTTGAATGTAAGGGTTTGGATTAGCAGTATAATTTTTGAAAAGTGCACCCTTGCCTTTTTTGTGATTCAGATGTATGAACAGTGAGCATCATTTTCTTCTTCATACTTTACTTTTTTTGCTATTTGACAAGGTGCTAAAATAGCCTATAATTTAAAAAATCCAGAATACTCTTAATTTTTTGGATGCCTATTTTCTGTTTTCCAAAAAGCTACAAATTTGAGAATCCATGTTTCCCTCAACCCTCTAAATTCCAATGTTTCGCACCACTTTTCCAGTCACGTGCCATAGCAACAAATATGGCGTTCGGAAAGGACCTCAAGACAGCACGGCCATGCAAACAATTTACCAAAAAAATTTTAAAAAGAAAAATTGAGCAATCTGATAAAGAAAGTAAAAAAGGATTCAAGTATGCAATGGCATGATTTATTTACTTTCGGTCCCATTGTGACTGCAACTGCATCAGCCAGCAGATCTACTCCTTGCAGCATAAGAGCCCTGGCATCTGCTCCAAATTTTATGTCTTTTGCATAATGACGTCTAAGTACAGGAACCAGTTGCTTTGCAGCTGATGAGCGGAACACATTTGCTATCCTATACATCATGTAGTGAACTAAATAAAAAAAATAGGATATAATATGCTTCTGATAAAATATAGGCTAATTATTTGCTTTTTTATGTCCTCTTATAATAATTAGTATTGTCTTGATACTAAAAATATTTTCACCAACACCATGAGTGACCATAGAAAGTGAATCAGTATTTTTTTTTACTAACAATATTTAATTAGTCTCGAGCACATACATATAGTCTATAGTCAATATAGAATAGAATATAAATGAGCCCAGAACAAGATTACAACCAAAAACAGAATACAAATTTTGTACAGTTTTGGGTTGGACGGTTAAGATTCAAATGATTTTATCATTCACAGGTCCACAAGGGTACCAAGTACAAAGTCCGGCATGTGTTAAGTCAGTTAAGTGTGAACTAAATTTATAAAGGTGAGGACCAATAATAATAAAATTGAGTTTAATTGTAATTATTTATAATAATTATAATAATGAGATTTCCAAAAATGTTTTAATTGTAAGTCTTTCTCCGAATTTTTGTTTTTATTACAACAAATCCTGCTAAATAGATGTGACTAGAGTAGTCAGTAGAACTAGAACTGACAAAAGTAGCCTGTAGACATTGATTCATTGAAATCGTTTATTCATAACCATAATAATAATAATAATAATATGAATCACAAACGATCATCCAAAGGCAAAGGCCCGCAAAGGAGTGAAGTGCGAAGAGTAAGATAATTGAAATTTTGTTTAATAAAATAACGCTAACGTTTCACAGTGAACGTAACATTTTAGCATTGGTAGCGTATTTTTAAAAACTATACAGAGTGTAATTAATTACTAAATACTACGCAGCATTGTGCAATTTAAATGTCGGAATAGGTACGGCACGGTAAACCACGTGGTGGTGGTTTCTTTACTTACCGAAACGCCGATTGCTTTGACATGTTTGCATCAACTAATTATAATATTGATTAAAGCTGGCTTCGCAAAAGACTTTTAAGCATTAATATGGACTTTGAGCAACATATTTTCAAATCTTACCTGCTAACGCAGTAAAAGCGTGTGAAAGACTGTTTCAACTGTAGACGTGGTAAGCGTGTGTTACCTAGTTCGACTGCTGAAAATCCTTGAGAAATAACGATGTCATCAGCCAGTTCATGAAGCGGCCAAAGGGATCATATATTTTTATATGTTATTTATAATAAAAAAAGACTAAAATCTTATAAGACATTATCTAAATAATAAATTCAATTAATTAATAATTTTGAAAAAAATATATTATATTTCAAAATATGAATGTTGTGAAAGCATCAATTTTAACCTCAATCAAGAAATAATACACAATAAAGTATCCCTCTACAATTAGGCCAAGGCACCATGTGCGCGAAGGTCAAAGGCAATTCTAGAATTTTACCAAGTGTTTGTGATAGATGCCCATTACTTTCATCAAAAGAAGCGATCACAAAAACTCAACATAGCAATGGTAAGTTTGGTCAGAACTGCTTGTAGCATATGTTCAAATACACGTTTCCGATCACTCTAATTATTTATTATATCAAATAAGTAATGATGATTAATAATCATTGATTATTATATTATTAGTATTAAACAGTCAGTAGTAGTAGTATAATTAGTAGGCCTATATTGTATATTATTTTTTATAATTAAAGTATAATTGATATAAACTATAAAGTTGATAATCATTGGTCATAGTCATTGATAGTACAGTATAAGACATAAGTGATAACATAAAGTTTAAAAATATATTATATTATTTATAATATTGAATTGTATTAATATTATTAAGATTTTTAATTTTAATTAGTATTGCTTAGCTTTACTTTGGTTAAGTTTGGTTTACGGCTAAGGCCTAATCTGAAAATTGACAATTTTATCAAAATTGAAAATTGAATAATTTTCATTTAGTTTTAGGCCCAGTGTCAGTGTTATTTATAAGTTATTTTCATTCAGACCATTCTCGTCTATTTAAGTTTAAGTCTGCTTACTTATTTACTAGTAATTTAATTAATTAATAATAATAAGTCCCTAGCCCTATGACTATGCCTATGCTTCTTATTAATTATTAATCATTGATTGATAATGACAATGTATAAAAAAACTTTCACTTTCAAAAACCATGACATGATTGATTGTTTAAAATTATGTTAGTTACTAATCAAATAATGCTAACCCTTAAAGCCCCATAAGGTTTTCAATAATCTTCCGCCTCATTCCCGTAAGGCGTAAGGATTTCCCATAATGCAATCAACTGGTTATGAAATTTTAATAATTGCGTAAAATCCATTTATAATTGTCATACTGACTTTATTTTTTAGGCTAAGAATAGTTATTTTATGCATCCAAAACACTGTTTTGAATTAAATACTATATTTACATGTAGTTTATACTATTATTTTATATTAAAGTATAGGAAAATCGCATCTTCAAAAAAAAGTATGAACTACCAAAAAACTTAGCGAATCGAGCGATAACACTAGTGCGGGCAACTTTGGAAATAGTGGGCATGGACGCAATACAATGCTTTTGTACTTTAAGAGTTATAATAAAAGGGGGGTTACCTCCCAGAAGGAAGGTTGTGGATTTGTCCTACTTCCACCCGCCATTGATACAGAGCCACCACAGCACAGATTACTGGTCTAGTTAGAACTGGGACTGTCCGAAGATAGGGGAGTAGTAGTAAGTAGATGGATCTAATTCAATGTCAGTGATGACATAAGTTTGAGGCAATTTTGTTATATTCATACTTAAAATTTTTAAAACAAATTACATTACATTCTCATTCACACAAATCCAGTACTTTTTTTTTTTCAAAAAAATAATAAGGTGCTGGAACACTGTCCTGTTTCTTCATGTAGGAAAAAAAAGCAATGCATAAATTAGTTAGCCTGATTTGCCAGCCAGTGTTAACTCTTACTCTGTGCTAGGTACAAGGTACTGTGCATAACAAAATTATTATATTTATATCATATCATCCTTATCAAAATTTGTTTTCTTGGTTATTCTAAAATCTAAACTTCTTTGTGGCACCTATCAGTATCAGATATCTACACAGCTGTGCAGCTTAATTTAATTATATAGCTTATATAGACAATTATAACATTGTCTGACACTTGACACCTGACCTACCTTTATTAGTGTATTGACTTTTATATGACTATTACTTTTGTAATACTCACCAGCAAGTCATTAAGATTAACATTGTTTTTATTTTGTGTAATCATTTTCCTTTTTTTCATTGGCATCACTTACTTTAAGATTTGCATTGTGAATTAGCAATTTCATATCTTAAAGTTAACTTTAACAGTGGCACTAGGCTAGGGTTGGATTTTAGGATTAAGAGGCTAACCAATTTACTTTTGCAGCTTATTGAATTCATACATTTTATCATAAATGCATGTTTGCTGGCCTGTTTCACTTTCAATGGCCCTTTCACTTATGTTGATAATACTACTTTTTTACTTTGTATAACCATCTTATTCTTATCATAAATTTCTTTTGAAGGCACAAGGATTCAAGAAATTTATCCCAATGTTTGATAGAGTACTTGTGGAAAGATTTCTCCCGGAGCTTAAGACTAAAGGTGGAATTATGCTGCCTGAAAAGTCTCAAGGAAAAGTCCTTGAGGCAACAGTTGTTGCTGTTGGGGTTGGTGCAAGGAAAGATGTAAGGTTTATTTTTTAAACTTCAGTTCACTGACTTCAAGTTTTGCTCCTTTCTGTTTTCTTTAAAGATTATTGTTATATTTTACATACTCGGCAACACTTAAGTGGGATAGTTTTAGTTTCTTTTTTGCTTTTTTTTTATCATGTTGAGATTTTGTGTTTCTCATCAGAATGGTACTGTTGTCCCACCGAGTGTAAAAGTTGGTGATAAAGTTCTGCTTCCTGAATACGGTGGAACAAAGGTTGTCCTTGAAGAAAAGGTAATTACCATATTTTAAGTATGTTTTATTGTGTTTGAGTACCTGATACCTGTATTTATTTTTTAATTCACCATTATACATTCCATTCTATTATATAAAAGTAACTTCTCTTTTGTGACTTGTTAAGTTACATAATTTATTGTATAATTTGATTTCTTTTCAGGAATACTTTTTATTTCGTGACGGAGATCTGCTTGGAAAATTTGAAAGCTCATGAGAGAGAGTGCGCAATATTAAAAGGCCTGTGTTTTGATTGAGAGTGCAAGGAGGTTGTTTTGACACTGTTAGCGATATCTGAGAGATGAAATCAGTGAGCATTTGCATTTCTGTTTCCATTTTTGGAAAGAAATTTTTTTGGATCAAATAATTTGTAGTGGATTCATTCTGTTATTTGTATTGAAATGTTGGAAGTTCACTCAAATGATAGCCATGTACATTTTTTAAAATTTATTTTATAATAAACCTAAAATGCTAAAATTGAATAATTGTGTTTGTATTTGTTAGTCTACATAATGTCATTTATTTAGTATTAAAACATGTGTTAGACGTTACGGTTTATTACTAATAATTGCTACATAGTACTTTCAGTATACAATTATACAGTTGGTAATTCTACAGAGGTTATAATGATATACTTATTTATTACATTTAAGTAATATTAAGTTATTTCAAAAGATATATTCTTACTTAACTTGAAACTAAATTTGTTGGATTTTCTGCTTATCATGTATAGCAGGATAGTGAAACACAATGCTCCACAAAGACTCAATCAAACATAATGTTGCAGATCTAACTTGAAAATCATAATATAGTAATAAAATTTACTATCAGTAATTTTTAAAAAGATAAACTTAAACAGGAATATAATGTGTAAGTAATTTTTGTACATCATTTCAATCATGGCTATATGTTCTGTGTCCATTATCACAATAATAAAAACATCGTCATGGTGGGCTGCACCTTTTCATTAGTTAAGTGTGATGTCTTACAAATCTTCATCAGAGAAAACAACTGCTCACCCGGAGATGTGCTTCTCAACATTGTAACTGTTTCTTTATGTGGCGTTTCTAATCAGGCCTTTTCCACTTATGTAGGGGTGTACTGACAAGTAGCAACTTACATTAATAACAATAACACATCAGACTTTGGTAATTTATAAACTTTAATCCAACACTAGAAGTATATACACTGATGAGGTCAATCTGGCTTCCTGCCATTTGTCTACACACGTTCCATTCCACTTACTAACACTCAACTGACTGCCTTTCACTCGCGCCACCTAATGTTCTCTCTCGTCACGTGATCTCTCTCAATTACTAATATGCAAATTATTATCACGTGACAAACATGTTTAAGGTTCCAAGCTGAAGCATCTCTTTGGAAAAGCATGTGAAGGCAAAGATTCATTCCCGGGGCTTAGGGCGTCCCTCAGTCCTCCCAGCTTTGAATGGGTACCTAACATTAGCTAGGTGGCTGGGTAATGCGTGGAACCCTACCTTCATATAGCTGTGGCTTGTGAACACTGCATCACTTGCCAGCAGATCATCCTTCATGGTCTGTGGACGCAATTATATGTGTAGATAAGATAAGATAAGATAGAGTGAACATGCCTCACACATTTTACTTTGAAATTAAGTAAACAATACACCTCTATTCTCCTGCAAATTTACAAGTGTTGTTATTATGTTCCTTCTACAACTGGAACAAATTGCCACTTCTTTAACTTAAACCATCCTCCCACACTTTTGTGTGTGTGTGTGTGCACACTTTTGGTGCTCCATTAAATTTGTTCAATATTTCTTATCTGGAGATGAAGATGTCAGTATATTATAATTCTAATAGCATATCCAGGAAGTGTACAAGTACAAGTAAAAAGAGATGTTACTGTTTATACAACTACAACAGTCTGGCCGGTTTTTTTTCTATCTCCTCTGCCATCTCACAAGTTGCTAAAACTAACATTTGAAAACCTGCTGTTAACTCATGTACTGTGGCCTAAAATCATGCTTTTATATGCCTATCCGAAAAAGTTTCAAGATGGTGATATTATTTGTAGTGTGCATAGTATCGGTAATTAATACTAAGCAATAGCAAATCCATTTAATTTGTTTCAACACTTTCAAGTTTAAGGGAGGGTATTCTTCTTGTAGAGAAATCTGTTTTTACCCAGAGTAGTCTCCTTTTGAGTTAAAAAAATAAAAATAATGGCCGCCTTGCAAGAACGCGCTGGTGTAGTGCGTGATGATAAAACAGGTGAGGTAGGCCTTCCCAATTTTGTTAAAGCATTGGGCTTCATTCGCAAACATTATAATTGTTGCTATACTGACAGTGTTTAATACTATACTTATACTGTTCAGTGTACTTACTATCAATCAGCTATACTTAGAATATTGTACTGTGTACTTACTACTACTACTAGTAAGTTACTAAGTACTAAGTATACTATAAATTCTATACTATAATTATAATACTATATATCAGTGGCAGTGATGTTACGACTAGCACTAGCCAGGAAACCTCTGCTAGGACTTGGGCTTGGGTAATCCTGTTGTTCTTACACTTATTGTTTCACAGCGAAATTTAAATTTAATTCTCATGTGGGAGCTTACGTCTTACGTTTTTAATTTATGAAGTGTCTGCTGCTATGACTATGACAAAGTAACGGCAGACAACTCACTGAGACTTGACTAGTGCTACGACATGTCCTAACACTAGAAACATCCCTGTGAGTTGTCTGCTGTTACGACTGGTCGTAAATTGGCATAATTATTATAATTACAATTAACAATTATATAATTATTAATAAATGCAACATTGTATTTTAATGATAATTCTTACACTTTAATTTTAATACTAAACAATGACAATAGTTGTCATAATCAGATTTTATGATTACTATGTAAGCTGATTAATAAATTTTAAAGGTTAAAAAAAACTTGATTAGTGTAAACTTAATGACAAACATTCATGATTTTAAAACAGAGTGTCTACTGCTACGACAAAGTAACGGCAGACAACCCGCGCGGATGTGGCTGGTGCTACGACATGTCGTAACGCCAGCAACATCCGCCCGGGTTGTCTGCCGTTACGACAAGTTACGATATGTCGTAAACAATTTTCTGTATTTTCAATTATGATATTACTAATACTTAAATACTAAACTATAATTCTCATAATGAAATATCATGATCACTAGATAAGCTTATTAATGAATTTTAAAGGATTAAAAAAAAATCTAGATTGAGCCATTAAATGAAAAACAGTTATAAATTTTTAAAAAATTACTTTTTCTCAGCAGCTTCGCTAGATCAAATGTTAGTACGGTTGCTTCGGAAATGATATAATATTATCGATAGCAGGATCAAATCCCGTTGCCGTCTTGGTTTTTTTTTTTTTTTTTTTTTTTTA
>MUZC01000262.1:1064174-1093667 GCA_002072015.1 Radix auricularia
GGGGGGGGGGGGGGGGGAGGGACTGCAGAGAGATAAATGAGGCCTTGTTTGGTTTTGCTAATAAAACATCCCTGCTTTGACATTAAAGTTACTTTGAAATACGCCGACAGATGATTTCTGATTGTAGACGTTGTTTATCTACCCCCTCTCCTTCCTCTATTTGATTGTGTTTTGTGTGTTTGTTACCACGTGTGCCTTGTCCAAATTTTAAAAAATAATAATACACCCAAATTTGTATTTTTAAAAAGTCAATAAATTAGTTACTAACAGTCAAAGATGGGTAAGAGGCCATCCATAATTGACATTTTGCATTTAGGAGAGGAGGAGGTCACACATTTCTGACTAAAGGGGTGTGTGTGTTTTAGAGATGTGAGGTCACATCAAAACGTGCTACTTAAATAAAAGTTCCACTGATTTACATGGATTTACACGTGTATCGATTTAATAGAGTTCAATTTCACATTAAATACAAACTTATGTGACAATAAAGTTATTTGACATATGCTCATTTTCAAAAAGGAAGTACGGCTGTTATGGAGGGGGAGGCTGCCAAACTTTGCTCTAAGGGGGTTCTAAGTTTTTGTGACAGGGCCGGGGGAGGGGGGTATAAATCGGCCAAAATCATGTGACGTCACTTATAGACATCAACCATGGGGCTACTGTGTGAAATGAGGTGCATGGAAGGTGGCTAGGTAGCATTGTATAGCGGTCATGACGGGGAAAATTTTGCGATGTTTCCAACGGGTAACCCGGGTACCCGTTCGAAATTTGGACGGGTACCCGGGCAGCATTTTTCAACAAAAGTGACAGCCCTAGACACAGTGACTGATGTATAAGTAATTGAACTTAAAGCTAGCAGGATAAACAATATACAGTTCTACTACTACTATGCCCTATTCTACTTAGGTGCCGGGTGCCTCTCTGAGTGATTCTCCTCCCAGCCTAGCTTTCTTCTCCCTTACATAGTCCGTGGACGGAAGATGTTGGTTCTGGCCTAGTAGTATTGTCATGTACTCTAGCCAGAAACGTACATTTCCGGTCATTGTTTTAGAGGACAGATAATTTTCATCTATTGTGCTGGGCTGATGAGAACTGATAATATTCTCCTCCGCTGGAATCTTCTGGCACCAAAAATAAACAACATTGTGCTGGCACCAGAAACTATTTCCGGTCATTGTTTAGACGACCGATAATTATCACCTCCCCCGGAAGCGAGGCGCCAAATACACAATATTGTGCTGGCAATGGAAACTCTCACTTCCGAGTCCCATAAATCCTGGAACCGGAGGCCACCACCCAGGTCCCACCCCTCTGCCGGAGTGAACAGAGGGCCCTTTGTTTGGGTGCATGGTGAGGGGGGAGCAGTTGGAACGCGGGGACACGGCCACAATAGTTTTTTCATTTTTCAAACAAAATTGAGCAAATATTCTCATTGAAATTGAAGGCATTCCTTTTGATTTTATTAACTGCTGTAATGATGTAATCTAGTGATCCATGCATACTTTCCCTAAGATTTTTAGTGGATAAATGATGACACAATTTACTGAAAATACATTTGGTACAGCTCGTTTTAAGATGCCAGAAAAAATCAAGGGAATTTTTTAACTTTTTTTTTTTTTATTCAGTAAATAGCCTTTTAACTTTTATATCTGTTTCAAAACATTTAGCCATGCTTCAAAATTTATTTAAAACACTTTATTGTTGGCATTGTTTCTTCCGTTCAATCAGTGTTACCTATTTGCTAACCAAGCTATAGCCTTCTGGGGGCCCCCAGAATTTTGTTTTCATATTTGGCACTGACAAAGAATATCTGGACTTCAAAAGGGCCCACATATCTCAAATAACATCAGGCCCCATCAAGTCTAAATCCAGAATTGGACTCACTTATTCTCTAATCTGTTGTAACAAACAACTGTTAATAATTATTAACGTTTTCAATGGAATGAAACAGTAAGACCTTTCTGAAAAAAATATTTGATGATAGGATACAATTTAGATAAGTACAACTTCCCGACACATCAAACAATACAAAGCTTACAACCCTCATATATTCAAGTTAAAAACTTGTATTTTCTGACCTATCTATTGGAATTCCGCATTTCTTTACGCATCAAACTTGATTTTTCAACAAACGAATAGCTCAAACGACATTGTATTCCATGACTAAGATGGTATTTAATTGGTAGAAAAGGCATTCGCATACTATTTTATTATAATTATTTATTTTAATTTACATAATAAAAATTGATATGTTTATTTTAATTAAATTAAACCTTGCGCGGACCCCTTGACATTGTTCAGGGACCCCCAACTCAATTTTAATATTCCACGGACCCCCTGAATGGTACCGGGGACCAGGGGGTCCGTACGGACCACTTTGGGAACCACTGCACTAGAGGATGGAAGAACGAAGAGTAAAGTAGTAATTATACATAAAGCAATTAATTCTAATTTAGAAATACAACACAAAGATAACTTAATACAAACCTCAGATAGAATTAAGAATTTAAAAAACCTTTCTTATTCTGTATGCAAGAACAAACAAGTACACATTTTCTTTCTTCCCGTCCAAAATTAGGGCGTGGAATGGTTGTCTGAGGAAACCATGGAAAGCCAACACTTTATCAACATTTAAAACTCTAATAAGAATGGAAAACACAAACCATAGATAAGCATAGGATGCAATAATCTTATGTATAGAAAGAGTGTCTGTAACTGATAAGATAAGAAGACAATATATTATTTGATACTTAATGCAGATTTGAAAAAAAATGTATCTTCTTTCTTTCTTCTCTCACATCCAGGGACCTAAAATACTAACTCCCCTGTACATAATTATATGTGATGAGAGTAATATTATTAATAATTAATACTACAGTTATTCAAATTGGGGACTACTGTACATAAAGATATACATTTTCTTTGTACTTGAGAGGGTATGGCATACAAAGGACAAGATAGTCAAGACAATTGCTAATGATATGATAAATAGCATCCAAAGAACCTGAATAAATTACTGGCATAATCATGTTTACTGCTTCTCAACCGTCTTTTAAAGTTTAACTCGAGTATGAGACACTATAGTTTGAAAAGGGAAAGATAGTTTTTTTATTGAACCATAATCTTTCTTTCTCTTTGAAGTGAATAAATGTTTAGCAGTATTAGTAGGTGGTCTTTGTTAGCACGGCTAATTAAGATTTTTAACAGGTATGTTTTTTTTTTTTGTTTTTTTTTAAATTGTAGTAATTTTTTTTTTTTCCATAGGAGAGTTAATACTTCCAGCAACTCAACGGCCCGATGGAACCTGGAGAAAGCCACGACGTGTTAAAGATGGCTACATTCCACAAGAAGAAGTTCCAGCGTAAGTTTTATAAAACTAAAACAAATTTAATTTGAAGTGTTCAAAGTTAAAGGCATACAAATCATTATTTAATGCATTGATCTGTTTAAAAAAATGTTTATATGATTTCTTCAGAGTTATGGGCATTTAATTTCACTTTTGAAGTCATTGATAATAAATAATGGGTATGAATTATGAATCATCAGGTCAGCTTTACTTTTACCTTAAATAATTTGAAAACATTTGTGAGTTCATCAGCTGTCAGATAAAGAAGCTTGTTAAGATTGTGGTATTACTAAATAAGGAGTCAAACTTTGTAAACATGACAAAATTTGTAATTTGTAAAAAATTGCTTCTAATCCTTAAGACTTTATTATCCTCATCACATTGGGTGTTATAATTTTAAAATATTATGGAAGATTTATTTAAATTAAGAAATATGGTGTATAAAATAGTATAAATAGTATATAATGTTTTACAGATATGAAACAAAAGGTACACAGTGGGCAAAGAGTAAGCCAGACTATCCTATTGGGCTTAGTCCTGAAGATGTTGAAATGCTAAAACAAGTGAGAAACAAAGAGCCAGTTGCATCTGAAACCTCGTTATCTAAATCTGCCAAAAAGAATGCCAAGCGTAAGGAGAAAAGAAAACAGCAGCAAAACATAAACAGCAATGCATCAGTTGAGACACTCACTACTGTTTTGGGAAATACAAGTCTTTCATCAACAAAGCCTAATAATACAGTCATCAAAACCAGCCAGGAAGAGATTTCAAAGAAAATAAAATCACTAAAAAAGAAGTTAAGGCAGATTGAAGACTTAGAAACTAAAATACAGAGTGGTTTATTGAAGAATCCAGAAAAGGAACAATTAGAAAAAGTTGGAAAAAAACAGGAAATAGTTGATGAAATAGAAGATCTAGAATTAGAATTAGAAGATTAAATTTTTAATATTTTTTATTTAAGAAGTAAAAAGATTCAGTAATGTAAGGGCTTTTTTATTCTCTAGTTCTAGATATAAAAACTTAAATTTTATTGCTTAAACTACAGATTTTAAAGTCTTAGAATTTAAAACCGAGTATAATGTGACTGTGTCAGATATTAATAAATAATAAAGAATCAGTCATCTTTTTTATTTATTGAGGAGGATATAAGAAAAAATTGATTTTTAACTCTTTTTAAATTTAATATTACTTGTTTTTTTAGATATGTTACCTTAAATTATCTCCAGTCATAATTTTAATCTATCATTTTAAATATTCTTTTAGTATTGTGTAATTTAATAACAAAATACAATGTGAAGTATGTTATGCAGTGTTTTTATTCTTCTCTGTTTTTAAATTATTGTAAATATTGCTCATTTATCTAAATTATATTTTAAAAATAAAATTTAGATATTGAAATTTATTCAGTTTTTACTTCATACTTTTTAGGTAATCATAAAAAAATGTGGTTTTAATTTGTAAACTAAAACATTATAATGTAGACTATATGTAATTATACTAATATATCTTTATTATGTTACTAAATTTATTGTAAGGCATAATTTGAATGAGATTGAAACCAAGCACTTATGACATTTTCATTTTTCAGCTTTCTCTGATGATTATAAAAGAAAGGGCCAATACATACACCTGGTATTTTCTGAAATTGCATTAGTAAAACTATTTCTAGTATTAGTTAGAAATTACTACTGTAGCCAGTTACTAGATTGAAATTAAGTAACACCTAAAAATGTTTCTTAATTTGTTTTTTTAATCTATCTTATCTATACAGACGTTCCTTCTATGCAGAAGATATTTGCGTTCACAGGCCGTGACGGATGATCTGTTGGCAAGTTATGCAGCGTTCACAGGCCACGGCTAAGAGTAAGAGGGTTCCACGCATTACTCAGACGCCTAACTAGTATTAGGTACCTATTTGGAGTTGGGTGACTCGGGGACGCCCTAGGCCCTGGGAACAAATCCTTGCCTTCATATGGATTCGAACCCGTGACCATCGGTATGCCAGTTGAGCATGCTGCCACTCAACAACAGTATCCCCATAATTTTAGTATAATTTCTCCTACAAACAACACATTCGTAATAATGTTTGTATATTTTACATTTGGATCCTTTTGCTCAGTGAGGTAAATGATAAGTCGGCCATCTTTGACAAAGATCAGTCTAGATAATCTTAGATTTAATTTATTAATTACATCCTCTAATTCTGAGTTATATGCGTCAAATATCTGCGTTATTAATTTTGGAATACAAAATAAGATGTACAATATAATTATTGTAATTAATATTTTCTTTATTAATGCAACATTATTTAAGTTGTGCCAAAGACAGAACCTTGTAAATAAAAAAAAAGCATTCAGATGAATATTCAAGGTACAATTTTATTAACTATGGAATGGTGGAGATCTTTTAAATAATACAAAATTTTAGACATATAAAAAATGTTTTCATGAATGCATCCATACATATATTTTAAAATTGACAATCTGTATAGGTGACAACTACCTAGAATATTGTATATACCTATTGGCATTATAAAGCTCATAACAAAATAAATGAAATTAGGGCCTCTGTCCTAAAGGGATGGAAATTATGAGGTCAATTCACACATGAAAATATTAGTGTTTAAAATTATATTTTTACTTATTTTACAGTTCATAAAATGACAAAAGGAAATTATGGTGTATGATTAATAGTTAAAGTGCAGAACTCCAATATTTGATTTACAATTTATGTAGTAGGAAAAAAATAGCAAGCAAACCAGTCATATATTTATATAATCTCACTCATTGAAAATACAGTATATCCAGCAGTTACTCATCATCATCGCTGAAAACTTTGGATCCACTGTTGGGTGACAAAAACCTGCACCTTTATGAATCAATTTGAAACATTCCTCATAAACTGCCTTGTATTTTCTCTCACTTGCATGCTCAATTTGTTGATAAAAATTACAAAAGTTCATTCAGACATTTTAACTGTATATAAACAAACTGAAACTGCAAACACTTTCACTTCGTAATATTCTGGAAAGTGCAGTTTTAATTAAATATTTTATTTAAGTCTTGTTTTGCTTAAATCAAAAGGCATTGCAAATAAGCATTTTACCTTTTATTTTTACATTGGTTAAAAAATTATTAATCTCAAAATATTTAAGAATAAAATATTAATTTTATTATAACAAAATCCATCGCTACATGAAAACTATTTGTATATTGGTAAAAGGTTGGTTGTAAAAATAAATTTATGTTTTCAAACTTGAGAATATACCATTTTAAATACCCACAATGTTTGTTTTTTTTAAATGTAAGCATAGATGTTACTCTAGCATAGGCCTTTCCATCATTGCAATAAATTCTTGCAGATCAATAACTCCATCTCCATTTTTATCCGCAAAGGAAATCATCTCTTGTAATTTTTCTGTGGATATATCCTCACCCAACTCATTACTCACTGCCTGTTAGAGTAAGAGAAAAATTACATGTTTTTAAATATATTGTAAAGGGTATCTTTGAAATTTTTCACTTTAGACTTTTTTTATTTTTATGAAAGGACCAAGCATGTACCCAGGTTTGGTCTAATGCGGGTACAATGTGCCATCATCACACAGGGGCAAAAAAAAATTTGGGGAACTCTTCCCATAGGATGAAATTAGCCTATTTTGGCCCAACTTTAAAATGTCTAGTGCGTGTGTCCCCTTGTTACCACAGTCTTCATCAACATCACTGATGATTTTAAGTCATAATTACAAAACATAGCCTTAGCGTTCATTAAAAGGACTATCTAAATAAAAAGTATTATTTTTGCATCACACTGATGAAGATAGTGGGATCTAATTCAACTAATGCCTTTAAAAAAATAATTAACCTCAAACTAAAAATAAGTCTTACCTCCAAGTTCTCTAAAGAGATAACTCCAGTCTCTGGGGAGCTAAACATTTTGAAGGCCTTTTTAACATCATCTTTTGTATCATCTCCTGTCATTACCAGGTTGAGCAAATTGTAAAAATCTTTGAAGTCTAATGTTTCATTTACAGCTCTCCCAGTCACTTTAGCTTTTGAAAGAAAAAATTAAAAAACTGCAAGTTAATATTATGGAGGAAAAATAATGTCTACTATATGAAAAACTACCCATGTTTTACTTCTCTAATGCATCCTTCTACTTCTAGCCATAAGAACTGGTATTATTAACAAAATAAAGTTTACATATATATTGTTAGATGGTACAATTATTTTGAATATTAATATTATAAATTATTTATGTGTTGAACATGGCATGCACTTTGTTCCATTCTTGGAACAAATTGATGTGCTTTGCAATTACACAGCAGCAAGGCTAATGAAATTAACATTTCTTGAATATTCTGACCTCTTTAAAGTATTTTTTTTAAAATTATATATATATTATAAATTATATTATATATATCTCATATGTATCTTTGAAGACTTTGCCTTAAGTCTATAATTAATATTTGTATTTGAACATATTGTTATTTTAAAATCTCACCAATGAGCTCATCCACTTGAGAAAATTTGGGCTCAAATCCCAAAGCCCTCATCGCAAGCATAAAGCCTCTCTGTTCAATCAGCCCACTGCCTCTTGGATCGAAAATTCCAAATGCTTTGCTCAGTTCCAGTTTCTGCTTTGTAGTGAGTTCTGGCCGAGCTCCATACTTCTTTTGTGGGAGCTCTGCATCTATATCTTTGTAGTTTTCCTTGGTTGATACAGGAGTTTTTTCAGATACTATCAAAGATACCTGAAAGGAAGCTCATAGTAAAATGAAAAATGTGTTAATTGATTTATTTTTCAAAAGCTATCATTTTTATTGTAAAATAAGTGATAAAGATTAATCATAAAAAGAAATTATTCGTAGAATTTGTCCTGAATATAATCATTGAAACCTAAAGAAATATTTAATGTACAGTATTTCATGGTACACATTTTAAATTTTACTCATTTAGTAATTAATACTAAAGTCAAAGTGACTTCATTACACTAAATCATTTAGTGTATTGAAGTCACTTTAGTATTAATTATAATTCCTTTACCTAAATTTCTAATTAACCACAATGAGAATCCCTTTTATTAGTTACTAGTATATATTATTAATAACCATAATTTTTAAGAAAGGGGAAAAAACTCACCCTATTGTTCATTTTCAATATCTTTGATTGTGGATTCAATGTATAGCTTAAAAGCTCGAGACTTGATGTATGCATCTAAGCTTTTTTTTTACTATTTCCTGTTTCATTAAGGGTGCAAAAACAGGCCACAAAATTTCTTAATGTTAAGATGTAAAAGGGTCATGTTAATATTTCTTGAATTTATTAATATACTAGAATTTTTCATATGGCATATATTTAGTGAAGCAATGAGACGTACATTTGAAGGTCTTGTAAAAACAAATTTAGATGTTTCTGACAGTGTGCAGTGTAGGTAAAAAATATACCTCAAGCAATGGGAAATTCCCTAATCTAAAGATTTTTATACTATTCTCTATAAAAAAAGGGGGGTGGGGGTCGGCTTATGAATGAATGGGCTATGGAAGAGTATATATAAGGTAGTTATAATTTATTATTGATTTCTCTAGCCTAAATGCTAAAAACTATGTTCAGAATTAAAATTGTTTTCATAACTTTATACAGATTTCATGCAAATTTAGCACCCATATGAGTCTGAAGTAATATTGGAAATGTCCTTGCTCCATAGCTTGTGGCAGTTGCATCTTTGTGGTCTGGCTAAGAATTTTTTTTTTTAATCTTCCTGTTCAGCCCATCCATTTTCTTTATTCTTGATTTAAAGTTATTTGTGATATTATGTTTGGTTTTGTTGATTTATATATGATTAAAACCTGTCTCATTTCCCTTTAAATTGCTTGTACTAGCTGGTATTCATTTTAAAATCAACTTTTGACTTTATTGCTTAGGTTTTGAGGAAAATAAATGCTTTCAGAGAAATATTAGTACTAGTTTGAAATAATAGAGGATAACATCAATTTGTATGTTGTGATCAGATGGTGAACTATTTTCTTCTATTTCATTATTCTAATCTGGGTTCTTTCATAAATCACTATCCCTGTATGTTGGGCAACTTTTAAGCTAATCCATCTGGGTTTTTTTATAGTAAAGAGGACTATGTTGTTGTTTTTTTTTTAATTTTTGTAAACAAATATATTTGTATATATTGGGTTCATAATGTTTTCATACTTTTTCTATTAGATCTTTTAAAAAGTTATGTTTAGGAATTTGTCTTTGGATCTAATGTTGAATTGTTTAATTCTATTGTGTGCTCTTCATTTCTTTATTTTGATGATGTTAATAGAGCTTGTACCATCTCATCTATTGCAAACTAATTTCTTAGATTGAGGGACCCAATATTTGTTTTATGACAAAGACCATAAATACATATATAAATAAACTATGATTATAATGTCAAGTTATATATAATAACTGGAGAAGGTTGGAATCTCACCCTTGAAATTATTTATTGATTAAAATTTTAAAGTAAAGACAATTATTTCACAATAATTCTTGATGGAAGAAATCTTAATTTTTTAAAATTTCAAAATTTTACAAAAGACACCAAAACATTCTTACTTATTTTCATTAAATTTCATGAAATAATTCATTAATAACTAATGAAATCCAAGCAAATAATAAATTATTGCACAAACAATACTGATTTAAAAGCTTTATTGATCAAGACACATTTAAAATACAATCAACTATAATAATATTTGTACATGTTCATACTTGGGCTATTAACATAACTATGTACAATACTTATGACAGAGAAGCATAAATATAGTAGTTATAAGTTTAAATGAGTAAATTAAATTAGTCCTCAGGGTTTGCTGATCAGTTGAGTAGTCAGTAAGGACTTCATTCATCACTTGTGACCTTATTCGGCTAGAAGAAAAAAATAGATAAGAATAAAGTTACTGACAAAAAATAATAAGGAAAAGGTTTTGTAAATTTTATAAAAACCGAAACAGTTAAAATTTATGCATGGCTTATTATTAGACGATAGATTTTATTTTAATTTTCTGTTTTTTAAAGTTAAATCTCTTATTATAACCTAATCATCTGCAAATTTCAACTGACAAGAAAATCATAATTAGATATTGCAGAAAAATCAGACGTTTTCCTTTAGAATTCTAAAGCCAAGTTACTCTTTCACATTTCAGTGTGTTAGCAACAGAAAATTGGGGGGCAAGAAACAGTCATATTATATGACAATATAGGAATCTTAGTTTTATACATACTGATGTTGAATTTTCAAGATTGTTACTTGAAATTGCAGGATTTTTCCAGGAGAAAATTTTAATTTCAGGATATTTTTACACAAAATTTTAAGATCATAGTTCAGTGGATAAAAAACTGATACCTCACAAAGCAGGAAGAAAAAAAGACAATTAACCATGAAATTGATACTTAATCCTCACTAGTAAACAAATATTTTAGAACATTTAATGAGATATTTGATATTTTAGGGAGTTAAAGTTCTTGAAGTTTAAAAATATTTTTTTTTACTCCAAGAGACTACCTAGACATCCTTGAATTCCAAAAGGAATTGTAGATATTAACCATTTATTTTCCATACTACAGTTACACCAGTCAAATATATTTATAATTTTACACATAAAAATTACAAGTGAAACATTTGTGATATCTCAGAGTCAGAGACTACAAAATAAAGAGGTCCTACTACATTATAACACTTTAAGCCAGCATCTACAATTATACAAATTTTTAAAAGTGGAATGCACTGCAAAAATTCTTAATAGTGCAAACAATAATTAATATACCAGGGCTAAGCAAACGGGTAAATTACCCCATTTTGGATAAAAAGGGAACTGTTGGGTGCAATGCAAACTCATTTGGGCATATTAAATTTGTCTAGAATACATTCCTTTGGGTAACCTCGACATAAAATTTTATCTTTTGGGGTATCATTCAAAAAAATTTTCCAACCCTGTTATATACTATATTTGCATGCATCTTTTTATATTAATCTTAATGTAGTTAAGGCTAAAATATATTTAAAATTTGGGAGCAGGGAAGGTAATTTTTTATTATGCTTGGAAAATAATTTTTTAAAAATTGATTAGGCAATATACATTGAATTTACAGTGGTAAAAAGTTACCAAGAAAGAACTATTCCATTCAAATATTTGCTATGTAGTGATGATAAAAATAATAGAATTAAAAATTAATTTAAAAATTGTGTTATTTATGCATAACTAGCTTTTTTCAACTAGCTGTGACACTAATAGTATTTGTTTTTACTAAAACAGAAAATCATATTTCTCTTTCCAAAAGAATGAGATCATCACACACATTTGAATGACTTGCTGATTGATCATGTGGTCTCAACTTGTTGAATATTCAAAGAAATCAATAAATGAAAATGCCAAAAAATCTGTTTTGCAAACATAAACAAACCTAAAATGAAGACGGTTAATAACTGAAGTTGGGAAATATAAAAATTTTTTACAAAGGATAAAAAAAAAAGTGCATTATAATTATAAACTTGTAAAACAGTACAATTCAACCGATTTATGTTGCCGGCATAGAAGGTTTTACAAAAAGTGTGGCAATAATGGATAATAATGGGTTATGGCTATAAACAAAAACCAATATGCGCTTGATTATTGGTTTTTTTTTCAACACCTCCAGAAATTTGTTTAAAGGAAAAAAAAAATAAACAGAATGGCTACAGCATCTTATCCCTCCCAAAAAATCAACAACAGTTAGTGAACTGTCATAGAAGTGAACTCAGTACATACTACATACCAAGTTTTAATAAGTATGATGATTTTACTGGTTAGTCCAAAGCTAACTTAAACACAACCAGGGGTAAATTTTCAACAAATTAAAAGACTGTGTTCTTGCAAAATAGAATCTCCATTCCCACAAAATTAACTGACTTGGGTTAACACCAGGCAATTTTGGGCTGTATATAGTTAATGTAGCAGTAATTAACGCCCAATATAGGGATTATGAGATGGTGATGTTGCATACATAACTAACATTTTTACTAAAAGTTTTTGCTGGCAATTGGACATGGGGATCAAGATAACTGACCTTAAGTGGTTAATTTTGACCTTTTTTGAGCTTGAGATGTTAAGGTTTGGAAACATAAAAGAATCCACACAAACAAGTAAAAAAAATGCTAATACCAAGAGAGACTTTGGCAGCTCTAGTTAAAAAAATGTTGACTTATTAAGAAGTTAACCAAAGTTGAGATTCAAATTCAACTTTAAATCTAATGCACATAATTTTTAATAAACTGCTCCTATTATAATATCATCATTACTAGCCTATTTAATTTTACATCTGAATGAATTTTAAGGGGAATTATTTTATTTATATGATCTTTTCTAATACAAAAAGTTAAAAAATAAAAGTATTAAAACAATTCTGCTCCCCAAAAAATTAACCATGTTACCTCGTAACCATGTAACTTAAGATGGACCAACAACTTCACTCCCAAAAAACTTGCCTTTGAGTTGTTGCAGTTGAAAGTTTGAATTTTACTATGGCTGTATATAAAGTCAGGCAATTATGATTCATGATACCCCAGAATATTTGTTTATTTTTATAATCCTAACATTGGGAAGAATAAATTACGAAATCATTGTTAACCCAATGTTTCTGTACATGGTGCTGTTTCAAATAATGTATAAACACATTTTGCTCAGTGTTAAGCAAATTGACAACAGTGATGAAAACCTGGGTTAAGAGAAATAAAAATAATTAAACTATACATAAAAATTATGAAATAGAACCTCACCTTCACTAAATGATTGCTAAAGCTGGGTTTTAAAAGAACATTGTGGTAATAAAATTCAAATGTGTTCTGAATTTAACTTTCCACATTTTTACAATTAGCTTAGCCTCATTCATTCAACTTACTTACAGGGTAGAATTGGTTTTGTTCAGATTACATGAAAATTATCTAATCAGATTTAAGTTAAAATATTAATGATTAGTGTTGTATTATATTTGAAATGGTGCTGCTAAAAAATTTTTGAAATTTGTTTTATATCCCATTCATTAAAAGTTCTTTGTCATATCACATTCATAAATCCCACCATCCCTTCACTTTAAAAATCTTTAATCATAAGTAACATGGCTGAATTCTAGTCTATTTGATAAATTTGACTGTTTCAGGACAATTTAGCTTGTATTGTATCCATATTTTTGCAGGAACACAATTGAAAATATGTTGCAATAAATAATTATGAGAATTTCTTATATATTAATCATTGGGATTTAATAAGAATCGTAATACAGCATAGACAATGACAATAAAATGAATGTTTTTTTTTATATTAGTATTAGAGACTACAACCTAAAACAACATTAAAAAACATACTTTTACTATATGCATATTCCAGTGCACTAGAAATGGTTCTCATATCTGTTTCTATACTCTTGGCCCAATTTTCCACATCTCCTATTTCCTAAATATTGAAGGAACAGAATAAATATTTTTTTTAAGGAATCATATTTTACAATAATTTATGCAAGTATTGCATGACACTTGCATCTTTTAAGTGACATTTAGGCTACATTAAAAATTAAATTGAAAAACAAAAAATTGTCAGCTCTGAAAATACCATTTCCTTCAACACATCTGCCTGGTCAGGATATTATAATATTCATTGCAAAGTAAACTTAACTAATTGTAAATAGCATTTTTCATTATCCACAAATTAGTTTAATTAAAGTATGATTGCAGCTAAGAAACCAGGCTTTTATCTTACAGGATTTAAAAAAAACAAAAAACAAATCATGTCAACCTTCAAAGCAGTATTAAAATCTTCAACCAGTTTTAACCACTGCATTGTTTGCTTGGAGAACTGAGCTGCATTGGCCTGAAGAATACGGGTCTCTGTATCCAGTTTCTTCTGGTTAACATAAGCTTGAGCAACTCTATTTCAGAAATGATAGAAAAATTTTGAACATTACGAGTATGACCTTTTAACTAAAATAATAATTAAATACTTAAAATAAAAGTCTATTTATACATTAACAAAATTTTAATAATAGTACTTCATGTCAATTACCCAGCATTTAGATGATCTACTAGTACATGAGAAAGAGCTGTGGCAGCCACAATAGCATCCCTTTTACGCTTATCTGAAAAAAATTGATAAAAGGAATGTATATTCTCAGGACAAAATCTGGCATTTAAATTCAAGGTTTTAACCTTATCTAAATCTAGGGTATTTGAGATGGCAGTTGAAAAATACTAGCAAAAATGCCTGGCTGGTTTACCAGCTAATTAGATAGCTTCTCCTGTCTCATTTAACAATTTTAATTACAGATTCCATATGGTGTTTACATGGTTCTGACATTAGCAGCAATTTTTTCTTTATTTCAAAGGGCCCCTAAAAATTGTAAGACCTCAATTTATTAATTTTTAAAAGTATAGGATGCATGATTAGATAATGCAAATTAGGGTATTGAGATTTACATTTATAAAGATCATATTGGTTAGTTCAATTACTACTAAACTATATAAAGTTTATATTTTTACATTTACACATTTATTTTTTATTTTACCAAATATTAAAGAGTTTGTAAAAATCAGTCAGTTCGGCCCAGGTAGTTTAAAAAGTTTCTGTTGCAAAAGGGTTAATAATCGTAAGCCTTTAGTATGTTTAACATAATAAATCAAAAACCAACTGAATAAATTTATAGTTTTTGAAGTCAAAATCATATATGACAAATGTGGGAGGCCAGATTAAGTATTGACTCCCATATTAATATTAAAATCAGTTAAATTTTATTTAATGCATGCAATTTAAGATAATTTTAAACTGATCGATGTAAATAGCTACTCATGCATTTTTCTCTACTTTTTGTAGGTACTTTGTTGTTTTTTTTTTTGCAATGAGAAATATCTATAAACAAAAAAAATTATTTAGGCATTAGCCAAAAAACTGAAATTTTAAATAATCAGGAGCCTAATATGGAATTTATTAATGCACTAAATGTACAAAACCAAGATTTTATCTAGCGTTATTGCCTTAACAAAATATGATATTGAATAATAATATTATGAGGAATAAGAAATAGCTTTGTTCTTTTTATCATTCTAATAGTCACTAAAGAAAATAGCATTGAGCATGGCTAGAATGACCAGGGACTGTCCAAGATTTTTGCAACCCCTTTTAATAAAGGAAAAGAACTAACCCAAACTAAAGATGCGAAATACTTAGGAGTCATAATAAATGAGAAACTATCTTGGAATCCCCATGTCAATGAAGTTATTAAAAAATCAAACAAAACCTTAGGCTTTATAAAAAGAAACTTTTACAAATGTAACAAAGATATAAAACTAAAATGCTATCTCACCCTGGTGAGACCTATACTAGAATATGCATCTTCAGTATGGGACCCATCCACCAAAGAAAATATTGATAAGTTAGAACAAATACAAAAAAGAGCTGCCAGATTCATTACTGGAGAATATTCAAAACTGACAAGAGTAACACCATTAGTTAAATCATTAAACCTTGAAACACTAGAGGATAGAAGAACCAAGAGTAAATTAGTAATTATACATAAGGCAATTAATTCTAATTTAGAAATACAACACAAAGATAACCTAATACAACCCTCAAATAGACATAAAGACAAAAACACCTTTCTTATTCCATATGCAAGAACAAACACATACAAGTTTTCTTTCTTTCTGTCCGGTATTCGGGCGTGGAATGGGTTGCCTGAAGAAACCAGGAAAGCCACCACTTTATCATCTTTTAAAACTCTAGTAAGAATACAGGACTAAACACAAACCATAGAAATACGTAGGACGCAATAATCTTCTGTACAGAAGGAGCGTCTGTAACATATAAGATAAGATAAGATAATAAAAAAACTTTAATTGACCAATTAAAATTGAAATTCTAAATCGAAAATGCTGCCTCTCTATATTTAGAACACGTGCCCCCTTCATAAAAGCAAGAGCCGTTTACGGCCGTTGTTCTCCATGTCTCGGCTCCATGTAGCAGCATAGGTTTCATCATAGCGTTAAAAATCCTTAACTTTAACTTGCTGCTTAAGTTGTTGGAGACCCAAACATTCTTAAGTAGTTGGAAAGCTGCTCTTGCTTTTATGATCCTTATTTTGACATCAGCGTCTGTACACCTTGTTTATCTACCACGCTTCCAAGGTAAACAAAAGTGTCTAATTCCTCAAGGGCTTCCCCTTCAAGCATGTTGGATGATGTACTGTTGGCATTAACCTGGAGGACTTTACTCTTCCCTTTGACTTTGTGTATGTTGAGACCAAAGCTAGCAGAAGTAGCTGCGACAATGTTTGTTTTCTCCTGCATCTGTTGTTTGGTATGTCTGTATGTGCAAGAAGGACAAGATCATCAACAAAGTCAAGATCATCAAGTTGATCAAATAAAGGTCCATTGGATGCCATTCCTTTTCTGCTGTGTAGATGTTTTCATCATCCAGTCAATGGCTAACAGGAACAGGAAGGGTGACAGCAAGCAACCTTGTGCCACTTGCCTATACTATACTTTTAATAGTATAGCCAGTAAACAGTATAGCCATAGCCATAGCCACAGGGTATGGTCAGCTATAGACATAGGCCACTGATGGCAAACCTATTGCACGCATGCCACAGTCGGCACGCAGCGGCCAAACAGCCAGCACGCAACTAAAATATTATTTCCTTAATCAAACCAGCCCAGACAAACCCCTATTTTCAGGTTTCATTGGTTTGTTGACACTTTTCTATATAAATTGGTAGGTTTTGATTAAATTTTGGGCACCTGACCCCAAAAAGCTTCGCCATCACTGGCATAGGCCATACTGTCATTTTCATAGTATGGCAGTTTGGCCTTGATGCCTGTCAGGACCTCGTCTGTCTAAAGTTCTTGTCGAAATCTCAACCGCCAACTTGCGTACATAAACTGACACAAGTCCTTGTACTAAATGCAACCTTTATTCTCACGAGTGTCCACTCGTAATCTATGTACATCTCTTTAAATATTAGCACAACTCAGTGCATCTTAACTTCAACATCATATCCACCCTCTGTCCAACTGACCAACACTGGGCAACGCTAGAGTCCGTCCCGTTGACTCTCTAACTCTTGTGTTCACTTCTCCTTGTCCTGTGTCCCCCGGACTCTCTGAGACACACTCGAATTATATACGCGACTGATCTGGACTGACCCTTGCTTGGACTCTGTCCTCATTATCAACGCCCCCACATGATCATTGCTCACAAAACAACCATCCACGTGAACTAGGTGTGAACTAAGTTACGAGACATTCACCCGCAATGATTCTCATACCACTGACAATGCCTAAGGACGGGGCACAACAAATTTAGGCAGCACATGTTCCACAAACTTCGAATTGGACAAACCGAAATGTGCCCCTGCGGAACAGCTGCAGAGAACGCGGAACATGTGCTGCAAAACTGCCCTCTGTACCACCATACCCGAACAACCATTTGGCCACAGGAAGCTACCCTTCACGATAACTGTATGGTGGACTGAACCAATTGACAGCAGCCACAGCGCACTTCATCACAGATATATGGCTTGTGGTCTAAATCCACCTTCAAAAAGATCGTAGTCGTAACACTAGTCAGGAAACAGGAATCTTGAGGATTTTCATTTACGGTATGCTAAATTTTAATACTCGCATTGGCATCACTTACACAAGTATAGTATAGTATAGCAAAATCGGCCGACATATTTATAATCGGTAGACCAATATTAAATTTAAATCTATTTAAATAATTTATTTAAATTAATTTAGATTTTAGAATTAATACACACAAATAAGCCCGGATCAATTAATGTCGTATTATAATATAGATCTAAATGCATATACAATATAAAGAAGAGTTTGTTAAGATATTAATTATTCTTGCGACTTAATTCTTTCCAAGTGGCTACTGCAAAGAGTGGCGTATGTCGTAACGCTAGCAAGATCCCGCTGGATCATCTGCTGCTACAACAAACTTGTCGTAACGCTAGCAACATCCCGCCGGATTGTCTGCTGTTACGACATGTCGAAGCACTAGTTTCCTGACTAGCGCTAACTATGACATGTCGTAATGCTAACAACATCCGGCCGGGTCGTCTGCTGCTACGACAAAAAAATTAATAAATATGAAACTACAGAATACCAATATTAGTATAAGCATAATTATCTTATCTTATCTTATATGTTACAGACGCTCCTTCTGTACAGAAGATTATTGCGTCCTACGTATTTCTATGGTTTGTGTTTAGTCCTGTATTCTTACTAGAGTTTTAAAAGATGATAAAGTGGTGGCTTTCCTGGTTTCTTCAGGCTCAGGCAACCCATTCCACGACGGAAAGAAAGAAAACTTGTATGTGTTTGTTCTTGCATATGATATATGGAATAAGAAAGGTGTTTTTAACTTTATGTCTATTTGAGGGTTGTATTAGGTTATCTTTGTGTTGTATTTCTAAATTAGAATTAATTGCCGGCTAAAACCTATATCTCCGACCGGAGCGTCGCGTCTCTTCCCGTTGCTATGAAGGATAGTTGTTATTTTAATTTTAGGGTTTGGGTTAGGTATAGCTTTAGAATTTTCGGAAAATTCACGGGGCTCGCACTATTTTTCCGGGCCGGTGACGTGCCAAAGCAACGAGATGGCCGCCGATAAGGTCGGCCCGGTCGGAGATATAGGTTTTAACCTTAATTGCCTTATGTATAATTACTAATTAAAATACAGCTTTGGTCTTAACTGTAAGCACATAGCATGCATATTTTGAATGAGAATGCCCAGAAATGCCAGAATGTCAACTGAAACTGAATGAAATACCTTGAAGCTCTTTACGAGCTTGTTGTCTAGATTGGTGTTGCTTTACTAAATTGGAAAGCATTATTTAAAACTTTTAGGAAATGCAGCTACATCAAATGCTTTTTAGTGCTTTCTCAAGATGGGGATGACTGTGACGATAGAATTAGAAATTAAAATATAAAAAAGGGTGATCTCTTCGAATAGAAATTGGCCAAAACAAAAAAAAGAAACGGATGTCATTTGTTTACAATAAATATGCCTGTTAAACGTTTATTATTGATGTGAATGTTAATGTATAATTAATGAGCAGCACAATTATTTCCTGAAATATTTTATTTAAAATGTATTTTTTAAATTTATTTATTTATACAGCTAATAATAATATATATTTTAGGTTTTTATTTTTAAGCTTTATTTGTAATTTTAAGAAGTTAATCCTTTTTACCAAATTATTTAGCCTGGCTAATGTAAATGCAAGTCTACACTACAAACAATTGTGCTCACAGCATCTGTGGTGGGCGTGTCTGACACTGAATTGGGATGGCTAAATGAACAATAAATTAACAATTCTGTTTATATAATTAGATACTTTGCCAACACTTTACAAAATTGTGGTAGGTAAGCGGTAGAGTGCTAGCAAACTGACCTAGGGATGAAACTTTGAGTGGTTTGGAACCTAAGCTTTCCCACGGGTGATGTGACTTATTAGTTAGAGGTGCCCGTTTTTAAAAAAAAAAGAAAATTAAAAACCCCGTAAAAACCAAAGTTTTTTACTACTAATCATAAATCCATTATAAACGAGACACAGCTAAAAAAACAATTTAAAAAATAAAATAAATAAGAGTTTGTGAAGCAGGGATTGAATTATGACATAAAGCGACGTGTTCAGTCAATAACAGTGTGCATTATTCATGATCGTTGGTTATACAAACTTTTTCTGAGAATTACATATATGTCATAATAATCTTCTGAAATGGAAAAAAGGGTGTGTCAATGCCTGCTGCTATTGGAAATGTAGGGCCAGTAGATAACTTGGAACCTGAAAATGTCCTGGCCAGATTGAACCATCCTTGATTTAGGTCAGTGGTTCCCAAAGTGGTCCCTATGGACCCCCAAGGGTCCGTGGAACCGTTCAGGGGGTCCGTGGACAATTAAAATTGATTTGGGGGTCCCTGAACAACGTCAGGGGGTCCGCGGAAGGTTTTTAATTAGTATTTTTAAAAATTTAAATGTTTTTTTTTATTATTATTACGGAAATAAAAATAAAGAACAATGTATACCGTTGTGGAAATGTTAAGTCCTGGGTAAAATAAAGTTGTTTGATCTAAGAATAGAAAAAGAACTACGAGATTCCAACAGCTGTAACCAATCAAAATGCTTGGTTAATTGAAAGGCTTGTCAAGTTTGATGCGCGAGAAGGCAGGGACACAATATGTAGGTCATAAAAATACAATCTTTAAGCGGAAATGACGATGGTTGCAGGTTTACGTAAATTGTGACGTACTGGTAAGTTATATTTATCCAAGGCAGGAGGAATCCAGCTTTACATTGATACCACATTTGATTTGACGATACATGAATCAGGGCAGCAAAGAATCTTTTTTTTAAATTCAAAATTCGACCAAACACCTCTGTTTTTAGAGAGTTATCTAAATAATATTTAAAAATATTTTCTAATATATATTCTGATACATTTTAAATAATATTGTTCACATTTAAAAGGTTGCTTTAAAAAAAAATCCTAATAGACAGGTCCGCGGGTTGGACAGCACTGTGTCCTAATATATTGAAACATAGAAATCTCACCCGGGGGCATCCCCTTTTTTTTTAAATTTTCAAAGTTTTAGATGGCGCAGTGAGACACCAAAAATAGTTTATGCTGCTAAATGCATAACTTGCCTACAATAAACCAGGAAATAGAACTTACTAATATGTCTTCTGTGTAATCAAACTTTGTGGAATGAGTCTATGAAACCTCCCAAACATGAGGAACATTTAATGGAAATCCTTAGTGATAAAAACAATAACGATTTAATGTTTTTTGAAGCAGTCCAAGACACATATTTGGAAACACACTCACTTCAACAACTCATAAGGACAACATCTAAGCAAGATGACTAAATGACGATGGACTGCGTGCGTACTACAATATTTCTTTATTGATTGCAAAGTCTGGAAAGCCCAACACGATTAGTGAAGAACTTATTTTAGCAGCTGTAAGTGAGGTGATAAGCACTGTGTTGCACACAAACCAGCTTTCAGCATCACGAAAAGAATTCCACTGACCAATAATTCAGTCCAAAGAAGGATGAGCAAAATGGCTCAGTGTGTTGAAAATTCTTTATGTTGAGTTCTTAAAAAACATCTGAAATTTCTCTACAACTTGACGAGTCCACTTTACCAGGAAATGGGGCTTTACTTTTAGCTTGTGTAAAATTTTGTAAAAGAATATCAATTTTGCCAAGACCATTGACTAGTATCATTTATGTGGCTACTGACGGTGCTCCGGCACTGGTAGGAAGATTCCGAGGCTTTCTGGTACACTTAAAAGAAGCTGTACCAAATGTATGTTCAGTGCATCGTGTCATTTATTGACATAATTTAGTTGCAAAAATCTTAGTGAAGTTTTGCATGGATCACTAGATTATGTCAATGGAGCATTTAATAAAATTAAAAGGAATGCCTTCAATAATTGCTAAACTTTGTTTGGAAAATGATGAAGACTATAATTGTTTACTACTTTACACAGAAGAACATTTGTTAGCTAAAAGTTTATGTTTAAATCGATTTTATGCTCTCTTATTCAGTGCTTGAATTCCTGGAAGGCAAAGACAATGATTTGAGACAAAATTTAATTAACTCAAAAAAATGACATAGCCCATACGACATATTTATTTGCCAAATTTAAAGAATAAGAAACTAATTAGAAACTACAAGGTGACCAATTAAATTTAATCAAAATTAAAAGCATAATATCTGCGTTTGTTGCAAAACTTTTTTTTTATAAACAAAACTTGGGATGAAGAGAATGTATGTTCTCAGATTCAAAATCTCTCGAAATTTCAAAGAGAAATGAAGATTTGTTTGCCTACTGTCAACACTTAGCTGCTCTTCATGCAGACCTGAACCAAAGATTTGAAGACATTCTTCACTTGGGTATTCCCGACTGGCTGTTGAATCCTTTTGCTCGGAGAGAAACTCAGATCCCAGACATAGATGAATCAATACCAATACAGGAGCAACTTATTGATTTTATCCACAAATGAGGAACTTAAACCAATGTTTGAACATGGATACCACAAATTCTGGTTACAAAAAGAGATCCCAATTGTATTTCCTGCATTATGGGTTATTGTTCAAAAGTTGTTGACTACTTTCCCGCCTCCTCATTTGATAGAAAGAGGATTCAGTGCAGTTATGAACCTCGTCACAAACAAAAGAAACCTGGCTAGATATTAGTTCTCATGCGGATTTGCGTTTGCTACTCTCAAACACTTTTTTAAAAAAAATGTATCCCTTACAGACCATGAAGGTCCATGGGAGCAAGTGAAGTAGCGTTCACAAGTTTCATTGGGCACTAACGAGCATGGGATTGTGTGGTTAGTACAATGCCCCGGGGGCCTTGCCAGATCCGTGGTTTCGAACCCGCAACACGGTTCGGTAGTCCAGCTCGCTACAACTTAGACCACCGCACCCCCTCACAAACATTTAGCTTTTCATAAATCTCGTAAAGTTCATCACAGTCATTAAAAACAACAAATTTAAATTAAGTTTAAATAAATAATTCTCCAACAAAATGTTGTTTTTTAAATTAGTAAATTTGCATGCTATACATTCTTATAGCGTTTTCACTTGGGGGTCCGTGGGCAAGTTTTGACTATAAAAGGGGTCCACGGGCAAAAAAAGTTTGGGAACCACTGCTTTAGGTAGTCAGTCACAGTTGACCAGAGCATCCAGACATAAATTGTTTGAGATTCCTCCCCGTGTATAGGCGTTCTCTATGGAAATATGATCCGGTCTCAAAATATAGTCAACGACAAATCTGGTACAGTGGCGGACTGGCCAGTCGTGCATTTGAGCAATGCCCGGTGGGCCTATTTTGTTCAATAAGACGAGTTGCTACCGTAGGTCTATTTTAGTGACAAGAGCCGCTCTGTAAATAATACCCTGGCCCCTTTAAAGCTCCAGTCAGCCCCTGATCTGGTAGATTCTGTGACCTATGTTGGACGGTTGTTGTTTCAAACTGTTGATGGGCAGCTTGGAAAGATATTTGTTTTATTCAGAACAGGCCACAACGAGACTACTGATTATGGTGCCATCTGGTGAACATCTTTCCTCCACATGACCTTGGGAAAAAGGGACGGTAACATAACAATGTGACTAAAAAAGGGACTAGATTGACAAATTATCTGAACAGCTCTTGTGTTAAATTGAATACGTCTATAGTGGGCCTGTGAATTATGTTTAATTTAAAAAAATATTCACATGAATGGTGAAGTAAAGTGTTTTTAAGTTTATGATAATAATGATTACATTGTAAAAATATAACCTCTGAATCCTAAATATTTTGTATTATTATACAAATTCCAAATTTCTTGATCAGTGATATAGTTGTGCAGCAGACAACAAAGAAATAATAACACTTTCGTTAGGGCTACACATAAAACAAGGCTTCGCAACAGTATACTAGCGCTCCTAACTTTCATGAGGAATTGTGAACAACACATTGAAAAGATACGCATTTCAAGCTATTTTGACATAGATTCTATAACTAATTCAAGTGTTTCGCAAAATTTTTAAAAATCATTTTTAAAACGATTACATTTTACATTAAAAAAAAAAATTTAATTAGAAATAAAATGAAAAATATATAAAAAATGTGACGCCACACTTGGCCTGACCCCCCTTCCCCCTGTCACAAACTGTCAAACTTTCTTACACCTCTCCCCTCACCCCTTGGAGCGTGACGTACTTTATGGACGTCTCCTATTGTGTTTAACTTGCAAGTAGTAATTTAGACTATATTACTGTTTCAATTGTCAGAAAATTATTTTAAGGTAAGTTGTTGAAAATTAAATTAAATTTGTTTTTATTCTATAAATCGTGTTTTTCATTAAAATACGGCCATTCATAAAATTGTACGCCTAGATCTAGGCTATATCCTATCAAAGTAATGTGTAAATAATTTGAAATCGTCTATTTTATGGAAAATTATTAAGATTTATTAAAATAATATTAAAATATTCATTTTTTCCATTAATAAACACCACAATAGGCATAAAAAATTTCGTAAATGTTATATACTTAAAAATTTCAAGCGTCTTAGAAAAAATTACAAGAATTAACAGAACAAGTATGTTATCTCAATTTATGGGAACCCGTCATTCAAAACAAAAAAAACAAAAAAAATTTTTTTTAAATTAATGCAAACCCATTTCATGGAGCAAAGAGGTGATCTAATACAAAACGCTGTCATATCAGCCAAAATAACTTGTAATGATCTTTTTCAACCAGTGGTATCAGTGTCGCCCGTTGTGAAAGGAGTTTTTCCAAACAGGAGTTGATAAAAATTATAATCGTTTCACAATGAGTGATTCAAGACTACAAAATCTTGCTACATTGCCCACAGAACAAGATATTACAAATAATTTAAATTTTGATAGCACAATGCACGATTTTTCTGCTTTGAAAGTTAGGAAAGTAAATGTAGAAATATGTTTACATGCTAATGATGTTCTACTATTTCTTCATAAAAAATATTTATTTATAAATACAAAATAAAACAATATTAATTGTTTTAAAAAATGGGTGTAAATTAGGAATATGTTTTGTCTCATTTAGGTGGTTGGGGTTGGGACCTGCGACCTCATTAACTTTCTTGTGTCCTTTCAAAAAAGTACCCTGTATTTGTATAAGTGTTTATTTATAGGTATATCCTCTTATGTGGCCTCTTATATTAATGCTCACATAAACATTGCATGCAATGGTAAAAACGTTCCCCACCTATACTTCGTTTCAATTACTATCATTTATTCATGTTTATTGGTAGTCAATACTCAAGGGATGACCTAGGCTGAGATGGATGGCTGATGTATAGAAAGATCCACAACAACTGGGCATCCAATATTGGAGAAGAAAGGCGTTGATAAGGACTGAGTGGAAGGAGGTCGTGAGGCAGGCCCAAGCCCTATATTATATCGGCTTTAGCGCCACAGGGATGGATGGATTCCAGGGGCGGATTAAGACTGCACCGGGCCCCGGGCTGCAATCAAACAGGGGCATTATCCAGCCAGCGTCCCTTAAAATGATTGTTAACAGCTAATATAAGACTGTAACTAAATATTAATAATGAAAAAAAAAAAAAACGAACACGAAGAAGTATATGTTTGAAGTGTTCACCGGTATGTTACAATTCAGTGTGAAAACAAAAACTTTTAATTCCATTGCTGGGAATCGAACCCGGTACCGCTTGCATCACAAGCCATTACTCTATCCACACGGCCAGCGGAGCTCGTCAGAACGGAGAAATTTTAAAAATATAAACAATGATTTAAACTATGTTCTCTAAGGGAGGCAACTATATCCAGTTGTAGAGATAATATTTATTAATTTATTTTATTTATTATATTTCCAAGGGTTCGTGCAAACATTTGTACACTTTTATTATAAAATATAAAAAGTTTGGGGGCCCCCAAACCGTCGGGGGCCCGTAGCTTTAGCCCGTTCAGCCCCCCTTAATCCGCCATAGATGGATTCATGTTTATTATTAATTTATAAAAACCATTATATGAATGACTTAATTAAGGGACCGTCCATAAATGACGTTATGCGATTTTGGCTGATTTTTCACCCCCTCGTCATATGTCTTAAGAACTTAGACCCCTTCTTCAATATGAAATCACAAAGCTTCCCACCCCATAAAAGCTGTATTTCATATTTGAAAATTAGCATGTTTCAAATCATTTTTTTTTTTTGGTCATTAAATTAGTGTAAGTACTATCGTAACACGCGTGAAGCCATGTAAAATGTCATTGAATAAATTGGAAGCAATCAACGATTTAAGTTGAACTTTTATATAAAGTTGCGTGTTTTGATGTAACGTCGCAGTTGATTTATACAACAGCCCCCTCGTCATTAATGTGTGACTCCCCTACCCCCAGGTGTGTGACGTCTTTTATGGATGGCCCCTAAAAAGGGCGGCAAATAGGAGACCGCTCCGGGTGGCAAAAGTTCTAGCTACGCCACTTCATTTTAATACTAAACACCTATCTTTGTGTTGTACATGTATTTCTAAATTATAGAATGAGATTTTGAAGCACCCGCTACACATTTTTAGTCATATTAAATGCAAGTACTTGAACTTACAAGTTTTAATTTATTTTCTTCTTTTTAGTCCATTTATAAGAACGTGGTTTTAAAAATCTTTTCTTTACCCATATTTATTTAATCGGCTTTTAGTTTGGCATACGAATGTTACAATTAACAGGGCTGAACTTGCAAATGCACTGAGAAAAAAAATCGAGGGGCGCAAAATTCGTATTATGGAAATGAGGTTTAGCGATTCGGAAAACTAATTAAAAAAAAAAATCAAGTCCCAAAAGTGAAGTCATAGATCCTTTTTAAAAAATCCTTTATATTAACTCGTGGCGTCTGCTTGATTGTTTGATTGCTTGTCGCATAAACTTTGGATCGATTTTAAACCCACTTCCCCGTATGCTAGCGAGCTGAAATTTTGCATGAAGACTTGAGGGGACGGTAAAAATGATATATCAAATTTCACAGTGATCGAATGTACAGTAATTAAATTAATGTATTTTTAGATTAACTCTATGTATGTAAATGTAATTTTTTGTGCTAGACGTGCTACAGACTACACGCAACTAAAATACTACTTCCTTATTCAAACCACTGTGTTGCCACTTTGTATTGGCACTTTGTTATATAAAAGTAGGTTTTAATTAAATTAAATTAAATTTTGGGCATGCGACCTCAAAAAAGTTTGCTATCACTGTGCTAGACTGTCGCGGTGCGTTTAACATTAAAAAAAACTTTAAAATATTTTCCTGTCGCGCAGAGCGATGCGATTTATATTGACCACACTTTTTAAAAATATGTATATTTCTGATCTGTAAATCTTTATGATAGTCTGTCACGCGGTGCGCATTATATTGAACATGAACATGTTTTTATAATCCTTTTCCTGTGATCAAATCGAGCTGAAATCTAGCAGGCAGATTGTAGTCATTAAAAAAAAGTTTTAACTATAAAGCCTTTACATATGAGACATAACTAAAATTTTGGATTGTCGTGCGATGCGTATTATAATGAAAATACTTTTAGGTATCTCTTGTCAATAAAGTATTTATAGTGTTTATAGTAACAGGCAGTGGCGTAGCTAGGGGGTGGAGGGGGCGTCCGCCCCGGGCGGCACTCATCTAAAGGGCGGCATTTGTTGGCATTTGAAAAATAAAGCCCTTTCCGACAGCCACCAATTTTCTTTTGAAAGGGGAAAGCCAGGGTAAAACAAAAATATTCTTAATTTCGAATCTTAATTAACGGATTCACGCAACATTTGTTTGATTACATAGTGGTTGTTATAACAAACGCAAAACCTTTCAAAAATCCAAAATGGCTAAAAAAAAAAAAAGGAATCGATTTGTTTGGAAAATTAAGCTGTATGTGTCACAAATGGTGCTTTTATAAGAAAACTGCACAAAAAACAACACACCACCGCTGGGCCGATTAATATGTTCTATCAATATCGCAACGACAGTATTTGCGTCAAATTTCGACAAGCGCAGAATTATGCGCTAACAAGTACCTACATGACATGGTGGTTCAAATACTGTGTAATTTTATTACTGTTACGGTTTTAGAAAATTATTTTAAGGTAACTTACTACAAATTAAATTTATTTTTATTGCATTAAAGTAGCACACATAATATGTGGTTTTCCTTAAAAATTCGGTTATTCTTTTAAAATGCTACGCCTATCAAATTTAACTAATGTAGCCTATAAATAATGTGAATTCTTTTTATTTTATGGTTAATTATTAAGATTTAGCGCATGAACATGAAAATATTCAAATTTCTCCGTTAATGAACATGGCAATAACATAAATAATATCGTAAAAGACATACTTAAAAATTTCAAGCGTCTTGGAAACAAATTACATCTGAAAAAGTAACTAGTAAAACGAAATCAGATGCTGGAACTTTATTCATATCAATGCAATATTTTTTTCTTTTCTATAGAATCTCAATTTATGGAAAACAGTTTAAAAAATAATAATACAAACTTATTTCATGGAACAAATTTATGTGCTAATACAGATGCTGTTATAGATTATAGAATGTTGGAGATATCAACTAAACGCCGAGTTAGAAGGAGAAAAAGTATTGGGTGTAGAAAAATCAGGAGACGTGGTTCTATCTCTAGAGCAAGTCGTACAACTAGAAATGTTTTTTATCCATAGATGATAGATGTAATTATAAAAGAAAATAATAGAACCCGCTGATCAGTTGCATGTCGTTGCAAGATAATATTCGTCTATAATACCATGTTAACCTACTAATTGAACAATTTTAACCTGAAATTAATTTCATTATTATCATTGATAAAGAACAGTTAAATATTTAACAATAAGGTTCCACGTTTTTATGGCTGTACACAGGGCCAGATTTAGCAATTGCGGGGCCTTATGCAGCTTAGTTTGCAAAGGAATGCGCTGTGCCCATTTTGTGTAAGGATAAGATATTAAGGATAATAAGTGAAATGTACAATAGGTGGGGCCTATGAAAACGCGAACCCACTGCGGCCGCATAGGTAGCAATGGCTAAGACTATTCCTGGCTTTACCTACACTATAATACAAGAAGAGGCATTATGTTAGAAAAACTGGGGAGGGGAGAAGAAAATATCCCATTGATTTATCAAAATATATTTAACAATATAGATTGGAAAATACTTTACACAACATTATACTTTTGCTAAGAATGTTTTCAACAATTGCTATAAGTGTATCTAGTTGTGAAAGGAGTTTCTCCAATTTGAAGCTGATAAAAAATTATTTTCGTTCCATAAGGAATTATTTAAGACTACAAAATCTTGCAATATTGTTCTTAGAACAATATATTAAAATTAATTCAAATTTTGATAACATAATACACGATTTCTCTACTATGAAAATTAGGTAAGTAAATGTAAAATTCATACAAATTTATACAATTTCCTTATTTATAAAAAAATCAAATTATTCATAAATAAAAAATAAAAGCATATAAATTTGTAATGGTCTTTGGCTGTAAATTTGGATTATATTTTGTCTCATTAG
>MUZC01000262.1:1104546-1138816 GCA_002072015.1 Radix auricularia
TAATTATATGTGTGTGTGTTTAAAATAGGAATGAATAACGGTTATTTAGCCATTTCTTGTAGAAAAAAAACTAGCTTGATAAGCACTGCTCAAAGAAAACTGAAGATTTAAATTACGTTTGTCGGCTATTACGTCAGTTACCACGAAGATTAATTAATCACAAAAAGGCATGGACCTCCACACACAAACATAGATTTTGAACAGCTCAAAGGCTTTACTTTTAGAGTGGATGACTAATTACCGTTAACACTTCATCAGCGTCCCAACCCGCCCCTTAGTCGCACTTTAACTTCAGTTTGATAAAAGCTTCATTTTAAAAGTCTGTCACTTTCACATAAGTTTTCCTTTCGCGGACGTCACATGACGTTAAATCAGTATAATATATAAGTGAAAGTGCTGTGTTGAATTGTATTTGATAAGCAAACACAAATTGTGAGCCATTATTGTGACTGTGATCATTTTTCTTACTTTTGAGATCCTTCACTTCCACTTATCAGGCCATTATTATTAATTTAAAGGGAAAAAAAAGAACTATACAACCATTAGAATTAGATTGACTTTCTAACTAAAACATGTTTTTAAAAAATTACACCTTAAAAAAAATAATACAGATCAGTAGCCGGTTGCAACTGAAATATGTTGAATAACGTTAGAAATTGCTACCGAAAACGCTACGACTGAGGCGCGTTTCCGTTACAACTTAAAAGACTTGAAGTTAACTGCGGCGCTCTCCTCACTACCTAAGGCTAAAGTCGTAGATACTAAGTAATATTTGTGTCATTGGATGATCGATTCTAGAAAAAACAGCTGTAATGGGGTAGTCGATTCTAGATGAAACAAGTGTTTCGGGATTGTCGATACTAGATAACACATGTAACGGGATAATCGATATTAGAAAAACAGTTATATTGGGTTTGTCGATTCTAGGTAAAAAAAAAAAAGGTGTAACTGTATGGTCGATCAAGTTAACACATGTAGCAGAATAGTCGATAGTAGATCAAACATATGTAAGATATTCCCCCTACGATAATTTCAGCTCTTATACCTGCACCCCTAGCTAGAGGACGATAATTGACATACCTCTCCCGTGCTAACAACTGACGGTGCATATTCATTAACCTCTCCCATACATATTACACTGATTAGCGTATCCACGATAATGAACTATCATGGGAGATGTGTGTGGTTGTAGTCTGTTGAACGGCCGCAACTGAAATGCTTAGATTTCGGCGGTCCAAGCTCCCATTTACACCGACGTCTTGTCCTTGCGCATAGCCTGTACTGTAATTAATAACTGACTCTGAACGGTTTTGTAGATATATGTAAGTGTTAATGGCCTTTAGACGTTTAGTTTCAATTGCGACATGGGGTTTCGAAAATAGAACCATGCAGATGCATCGTCAAACTATTGGTCGTATGGTCGGAAGAGGTGGGGGGGGGGTAGAAATTATAAATGGTTATTTTAAAGTTATTTTTGGCGTGAAAGATAATTAAACAATTTAAGAAGCGATGAGATGGAAAAATCAAATGAAATTTTATGGTATGCCCGCTGCTGTTAGCGCTCCATGCCCGGCTCACTGCCCTAGATTATTCATTATCTCAAAACCAAGAAGTCGTTCTTTTATACGAACATGTAAACAATGTTACTTTCTTGCCAGTTCCCATGAAATCACATATAAAATTTGTCGGTGGATGGGGAATTCAAATCTTCCAAAAAACAAAATATTGTGACCACCGATTTATTTAACAAATATTATTATTTTTTAAAAATGAATTAATAAATCATGCTATGTTAATAACCACACCCATATACCTCTGGTTACTAACTATGCTAATAACCACGCCCACATACCTCTGGTTACTAACTATGTCACTTTTGTGTCCCTTAGCTTCTCATTTTATGTTCAACCAAGCGCATTGATAAAACGATTGTTTCTGTCCACTGCAAGCGGGATGCGGGGAAGCAATGATAACGTTTAAAATGAAAATTGGTGTCATCGTTTTTTTGTTGTTTGTTTTATTTGTCCGTTACGGAAATTTGAGACGCCAAGTAAATCCGCAGTGGGAACGCACCTTTTGGTTGAACCTCAGCTCAGCGCCCACCCCACCCCGGTCCGTTTATCGAATTCGACCCGTTACATCCATGGCGTCGGTGATCTTTGTTGACCGTAGCCGTAGGCTGACCTTTGATGACTCACGGGGAACTGGACTAAGTTTGTAACTGCCTGGAAAACACTTGCTTACATCAACGAGTTCCAATTTATAGCCTGATATTTAAAAATAAAATAAAATGAAAGCACGTGACATGAACAAGAATGTATCTTGAAATAACATTTATTAAAAATCTGACATGCGCGTCTTCTGTTTATCAGCAAATACATGAAAGGGGTGGGGATCTTCCCTCTCCATTTTATCCTTTAAAAATCAGGCCGAAATTACATGTCAAATAATATCTGTTGACATATCAAATACCTGTTTAGTCTAGTATAGCCACTTAACTGTCAAATTGCGCCCACTGACTTATTTATGCATTGAATGCGTTTTTCTTTACTACCCGCTGGCTCGTATTTTTAGAATTCCCCGTCTGGGGACCAGATAAACTTCGCTTCACTTGGGTATTAACGCTGCACATCCAGGGATGTTTCCTTTGCTAACAAATAACGCGTTACATATGGGCCCGACGGTTTGACACCGTTCATTTCTCAACCTACTCAGCACGGCGAAGCCTGTGCTAATACGTGAATGTGTTGGTCCTTGTGTGTGTTGTACAGCGGGGTCCTGGGGTGGTGAGGACGACGACGACACACACACAACAGCGGGGTGACGGGAGGGTTTGGTGAGGGGGAAGACACCTGATAGTGATAGAAGTTACAAGCGTCACTACGGCACACCTCACATCCCTGGCTGGGGTAAACAAAGAGCTGGGAGAGCAGTGGTGTTAATACCTAAGTCAAACCCCCAACTCCCCTTTAAAAAAACGAGTCCCAAACTTTGTTTATGTTAAAAGCGATTCGCGGTGGGACATATTCCGCATTTACGCCATAATAATAATAATAACAACCCCCTTTTCAGACCATGACGGCCTATGAGGCAAGTGAAGTAGCGTTCACAAGTTTCATTGAGCCACCACTAACGAGCAAGAGATTGTGTGGCTAGAACAATGCCCCGGGGGGCCTTGCCAGCACCGAGGCTCGAACCCGTGACTCTCTTTTGCTTCGGGACTAAATTTGTGTTTTAAAAAAAATTAAGGTAAGCGAAAAAACCTTTAAAAAATTAAATTTTAAATAAAGCGCAACAAATCCTGGAATCTGATGAGGAGAAACCTCATACGCTTACAAGCAAACAAACAACATAATTGTTAAAAAAAAAGAAGAAAACATGCATTCATATACACATTTAGCCGTATTACAATATATGTGATGGGTGGTTTGTGACAAGCTAATTTAAACAATTAAATAGGACAAACTCAAATCATTCAACATTAGCACAGTTATGCTTAAGAAGCCTGATTGTCGTTAAAAAATAATAATGTAAAGATGATATTGTATAAGTTTAAAAAATTAAATAATTGTAAACTGTCGTCTTTTTTCGGATACCATTTTCAACCTGATATAAATTTCTATGCGGATCATCATGCATTAATCTATTTTAGACTTTTATAAGATTGCAAGCAGCAAAAGTGTAATAGTATTGATTATTTTTTAAGTGGATAATTTTTACATTTCCTATATTCTAGTGATTTTCTAGACCTGTAGTAACTATGAACCAATTTAAAACATAAAAATAATTTTGAGAGCCACATTAAAGCGCTATGGGTCTTTAAACATAGCTTGGAAATCTTCCAGTAATACTTTTTGTAACATATATTTCGTAAAATGTACGCGATCCGCAATGCAGAGACAGAAGAGCCGCACGAGGTTCGCGAGCCAACGTTGTAATCTAGTCTATTAGTGTATAGAGACTACTTGTGCTTAGATGATAACAAGTGCATACTTGTTCTCTTAATAGGATCACAAGTGCCCACTAAAACAAGTGCCCTGCTGCCCACTGCCACAAGCCGCGGGAAATACTGGATTAATCATCCTTGCATCCTACCAAATTAAGATAGCATTTAATGATAAACAAATTGGTTCTGTATGTCTCATCCTACGCCCTTAAAGACGGGGCTATCATCTCATCTATGGCTACTCCGACACCATGCCGCCCCGTGTGCTCTTTTAAAGTTATTTTTCTTTCAGTTAGTTGACCTTAAATCTTAAAGTTGCACCCTTAAAAAATAATTATTGGACCTCTGATTACATTTTTAATGAAACGTTTCTTCTTTTAGAAAAAAAACAACAACAACAACTTTATTATAAATGTAGTTATGAAAATCGGATACGTATGATGGAGTAGAACGGGGAAAACGCCGTTTAGGAGGCAGGAATGTTCGATAAGGGCCCTCTCGTTGGTAATCTGTCTGGTGTGGTCTGATGCGGGGGTGGGGGTGGTCTCGTGAAGTCAGTGGGGACTGCGTAGTCTTTGTGCTATACCTTTGGATGTTTTATGCTGTAAAACGTCACTTACACCAAATACCTGACACTTTGTAAGTAGGGAGGACAGGACTGTTCGATATTTGCCCCCTGCCAGGTGTGGTCTGATAGGGGCGTCTTGTTGTGGAATCAATGGGGCAGCGCAGTCTTTACAATGTGCGATATCTTTAGTTCCTTTGTTTGTCTTTCTTCCTGTCAGTTCATCTATTCTTCTGTAAACATCTCTTGAACTTTCTCTGTAGTGTCGCTCTTTTACTTTGCAGCCAACCACTTTACTACTTTGCAGCCAACCACTCTTCCTTTGCTTGGTTACATATGTCTCTTTTGTCTCGATTTATAGCGTCTCTTATGTCTCGATTTACAGCATTGTATTTATCATGTTTCGTCTCTCTTCTTTGGTCCATCATTTCTAAGATCTCATCTGTCATCGATTTATTTTAGGCAGTTCTTTTAATTTCAGGTATGACCTTGTTTGATGTTTGGTGAATGGAGTTCTTTCAGCATTTCCCATTGATTGTCGATGCTTTCTATTTTCTCTATTGCATAATATCTGATAATAGTGTTGTGTCTTTCTCTTAAACCATTATCTGACCTAATTAACTATAAAATTAAGTTTGGCATTGTTTCTAACTTTCTTGATTTTCTTTAATTTGATTCCTAATGTCCCTATTAAAGGTACGTGGTCGCTGTTGCAGTCTGCACCTGGTCTTGTTTTCGCTGACAACGAGTTTCTAAATCTTTTATTTATTAATATAAAGTCAATTTGATTCTGATTATTGTCATCTGGGCTCTTCCATGTCCACAGTTTTATTGGGTTTTGCTAAAACCAGGTATTTCCTATTATCATGTTGTTTTACAATCCAAGAAAGGAGATATATTGGGTACAGAAAAAAAGATTTAAACAGTAATGATAGACAAAAACCAAAACCTGAAACCAACAATGATGGACCACCAATAATTAGCGCAGAAGTCAAAGAGGCCATACGTAAAATGAAAAACAATTAATCTCCAGGGTCAGATAGAATAACAAAAGAAGAACTAGAGGTATTATATGAGACTGGAATAGATACAGTAGTAAAACTTTTGAATGATATATACAGCACATGATATATTCCAGATGAGCTTAGAAGATCAATTATCAAAAAGCTAGGTGCGGTGGAATGTGAAGAACACAGAACAATTAGCCTTATGAGCCATGTTCTAAAGATCTTGTTACGAATAATCATGACACAAATAAGACCCCATATCAGCCCGCAATTATGAGAAAGACAGTGTGGCTTTGTGGAGGGCAAAGGCACCAGTAATACTTTATATATGATCAGAATGATAGTAGAAAGAGCCATAGAAGTCAAAGTAGACTTGTACTTGTGCTTTATAGACCTTTGATAAAGTACAACATAACCATCGAATTGACATGTTGGAGAATATACAAATAGACGGTAACGATCTGAGAATCCTAAAGAACATATATTGGAAACAATTAGCTGTGATAAGGGTTGACCAAAAGATAGGCAGCTACCAAGAAATCCAGATAGGTGTGAGACAAAGATGCGTGCTGTCACCAGACATATTTTCCCTCTGCAGCGAGAACATAATGAAATACATAGAAGACATCCCTGGAATATCTATGGGGGGTTACAATTTCAACAATTTGAGATGCGCAGATGATAGGTCCTAATTGCAAAAAGCGAGGTAGAACTACAAACATTGTTGGAAAAAATAGTGAAGGAAAGTGCAAACAAAGGCCTAAGTTTTAAAAAAAAGAAAAAGAAAACAGAAGTCATGGTAATATATAAAAAAAAAGAAAACCAACCCAGAATGTAGATTGATAGTAGATGGAGAAACATTAAAACAAGTCACCAAATTTAAATATCTGGGGGCAATGTTGACCTCAGACGGAAGATGCACAATGGAAATAAGAAGCAGAATAGCACAAGCGAAAGCAGTATTCAATAAAATGAAGAATTTCCTGACCAACAAGTCCATATCAATGAAAGTGAGAAAAAGTGTGCTTCAGTGTTACGTCAGTGAGAAAAAGTGTGCTTCAGTGTTACGTCGAACCAGTTTTATTTTATGGACAGTCACCAATGAACTAAAGAAACGTTTGAAAGCCTGTAAAATGTGGTTCTTTAGGGGAATGTTAAAATTACCATGGACGGAGAAGAGATGTAACAAAGAAGTTCTGAAAGAAGTAGGTCAACAAAGAAAAATTATGTCTAACTTTAGAAAGAGACAATCTAAATTTTTTGGACACATCATGAGGTGAGGCAAACTAGAACACATAGTAGCAATAGGAAAAATAGAGGGCAAAAGGGATCGAGGCAGACAGAGCGAAAAGATGCTGGACGGGCTGACAAGATGCCATGGGTCACAATCACCAGCGGAGTTGAGGGGCAATACCAAAGACAGAGAGCTGTGGAGAAGCATGACCACCTACTGGCACCTACCCCTATAGGCACGGCACCTGATGGATGGATATCTTTGGGCTAAAATTATTTTCAATGAGGTTTTCTGCTCTTCACGTTTCACTAACTACTCGCCGGCACATTTTTCAGAAATCTATGGCATGTGGGACGTAGATTAAAATTTATCCCCATATCTTTTTAGAACTAAACAAAAGTATTTGTTTCCCTTTAAAAATAGATTGCAGTGCCTTAAATACGACTGACAATGGTTTAAAACTAATCTTGTATGGCTGCTGTTGATTAAATTGCAAGTAGAGTTCGGGTTATCTGATATGACTCGTCTGCCGCACGCGCGTTGAATTCGGCGATTACTAGTTTAGTTTGGTTGCCTCTTACTAAAATTACCAAAAATGCGTTGTCTTTGTTCTGTGTGGAGCGTTAACCGTGTGTTTTAGTTTGGTCCGTTGAGGTATCCCCGCGCTTTGTTCACCAAGCTTCATCTGTCGCGATTGTCTGCTTCAATGTGGAAAGGGGTGGTTTTGGGGGGTCAGTTTTAAAAAAAACTTTTTTTTTTTGGTTAGCCCAGGTAGAGTTGTTTACCTTGGAAGTTTTTCAGAACTAGCGATGGAAAGGTAAACACCGTTTCTCGAGTCAATAATTTCAATAAGACACTTTAAAACTTTAATTGTGGATAAAAAAATGTATGATACAATTTAAAACAAACTTTAAAAAAATTTATTTTAAGAACTATTTTGGATTTCACCCTTCCCCCCACATTCCAATTTTATCTTTTGCACTAACGGAGCTAGACGCATTTGGTACGGGGTCAGGCGAGAAAAATTGAGAATCCCGTAAGTGTTATCTATCATATACCAGTAATTTCATTGTGATGACCACACAGTCGATGAGAATGCTTTCTGAATGAACTCATTGTGGAATCCCCGCACTCACAACTGAAGAGGCGTGACTGACGGCTACGTAATTAGATACTCGCCCACTCATTGGTGCACTTCAGTTTGCTCATTCAACAGTCGCCTGGTCAAGGATGAACCTGCACGTGTCAACGAATGCTCGACCTATAGCCTATAGAATTGTGATATTTCAATGGAGGCTTTAATTCTTATATCTTATTATTATATCTATTTTTGCACATAACATTTCAAAAGTTATTATTGATTTTTGTCCGTCCCCCCCACCCCGAACGTAAATATTTATAGTCCATATCGTCATTGTCTCTTCTTTTATGTCGATTAAAAGCATATAAATAAGTAAAGCTGCCAAGCTTCAAAGGCGATGAGTTTCATAACAGAATATTAGATTTCACGTGCTCATTTTAACGCAATCAAACTACGATAGCCAGATCAATGACTCTCATTGTAGCGGATTAGACCAGACTGATACCGTGAAACGTTTTACGACCCGTCGTTTAGTTTAGGTACTTATGAAACATCCAGCTTATTCACATTCTTCATTGATGCCAGCAGTGTTTTACCACTCGTCTGTATCGGTTACGCACGGGTGGAATCATTAATGTGTGCCCCCCCCCCTTTCTAATCTTTTTTTGACACGCTTTCTCCGGTACATATATTATATATCCGGTAGTTCGTGTGACTGCCGAAGGGATTAAGGTGGAACCGCCGAGAAAAGCGTGTCTGAAGAGCGTCACTTGGCGCAGAGTTTTTGGAGAAAATTGAATGAATCATTTTAATACCTAACTTCCGACCATCCACCAATATTATTGGTACTGGTAAATATTAAACTATATTTCCAGAATACTGTACACATTAAACTGAAAGTAATTTATTGGCGATAATATATGAATATAGTTTAACATTTACCATGCAGTTATGTAGATCCTAACCTCTGGTTATTAACCAGCGCCTAAAGTCTTATGGAGAAAAAACACACCACCCCGCCGCTGGTGTTTCAGTGGTTGGTATTGAAATTATTCTCCTAATCTCTTTATCCTCCGTTAACCCAATATCTAAGCGTAAACCGCGACTGCTACGACATTCCTCCACTCCTTAGACGACTGTGCGCAGCCGGTAACTGAAGGATCCCAGCTTTACCGCCGTTAATCAGTAAAGTGTGCAGCTAAATAGAGAATTGGTCCGGGATTCTGTTTATTTAGCATTTCTTTATTTCCGACCAGTTACTCCTGTTTGGTTTGATAGCGGGTATTTATTGCCGTTGAGTGTTGTACCTCGCAAATGTAATGTTTTATGTTCCATTACATGTCGTGACGGAAATTAAACTTCAAAATTTAATAACTTAGACTAAATTTAAAATTCGCTTTTCGTGTTTATGTCCTGCCAGCCTGTTCACCTCTTCGCCCTCTCTAAACCCTACCAGGGGTCATATGAACCCCCTATCCCCCCTCGCTACGCCTCTACCAGAACAGACACCCAGGAATGTACTTGATGAGACTACGTACACAGTAAGGACACAGAGCATTCATCACACGGCGCACAGAAGCATGGACAAACTAGCTAGTAATGGTGTAAATACCAAAGTAATGCCCACGGCCAGACACCCCGCCTGTGTACCAAGATAATTTGCCTTAATTGCACATTTATATTAACATTAGGCTGCGAGCCAGAGGTTCACCAACACCCTCCCGCCCCAGGGCTAAAAATCGCCATCCCATTATTGTGATTGCGGGAGTTTTTAGGCAACGGCCTCGAAATAAACTGCACGGGAATCGAAGGAGCGCCCCCGACCCCTACCCTCACCCAACTTTTGCGGTGAAAAAAAACAGACCCATGAACGCCACAATGTTGTTCGTCTGCAAATAAAACGATATGTCATAACACCACCTCCGATATCTTCTCACTTTGTTTTGTGTGCTTTGGTTTTGGGGGAAAAAGTCGTAATGGGTATGGGTTTGGGTGCCGAATGCTATTTCCTTGCCTATTATAAATTATATTGCACCGTGTACTATTATTTCACTTTGTTTGGGGTTGGTGGATTAAAAAAAAAAACGATTTCGCCAGTCTTCAAGAAAAGTACATTCATAATTTACATGGTGTAGACTTTTACATCTGTGTGTATGCTCTTTTTTTTCTTACCTCGTCCTCCTCCCCACGCCTTAAACTGGGCCTATTAAGCATACCACAATGACCACTGAATCTGAATGACGATAATGTTGCCCCTAATTAAACATATCACCAACGACACTGACAGTTAATAAATAAATTTAAAAGTAGTAGTCTAATAACTTTTGAATAAAATAATTATGTTAAAATATTTCAAACAAACCCCATTGAATTAAGCGCTCTTTAGTTTGGAAATTTTTTTGTGGGATCTTATAAAAATAAAAAGTCTGCATCGGCAGTTCTAGTTCATCAATGCTCGTGTGCAGAGAAAGTAAACTTTAAAAAAAAACTGCTCATAACTCTAGTCGGTCGGGATGGGATCAATATAAAACCACGGATATCTTTCTGCCCTCGACGAGGACCACTTCAACAGAGAGCAAACCGGCTCGTGGACAAACAATGCATATTCCATGCATCTCAAAGTGATCGAGGCATTGTATGGGGAAAAGATCACTTATTAGGTTTCTCGTCGCCAGTTTTGCCGACCCCTGCTGCTCTCTGTGGCATTCGTCCATTACTCTTGCTTACCGAGGTCCAGTCGTGTTAGCCCACAAGTTATTTTTGGCATTCATTAAAAAGCCGTATAAGCGGACTTCTTTTTGTCCATCAAATTCAAATCCGTTCGTTCATAATAGTAATAGCGGGGAACATTTATGTTTGTTTGCCATAATTATACAATTCATTTAATCGTTCAAAGTAAACCCCGTGAAGCCACTAGCTTCAATGTTTAAGTGTTCATTCAAACGGTTTGTCAGTCGGTGGAACCCCCCCCCCCCAAATCTAGCCCTGTTGTGGCGGGAATAAAATGTGCTCAGAAGGAGAATCGTTTTTATCCAATGCGAACCATTGATGTTCAGCACATAGCTTAAAATTTCAATGGTTTTAAGAATGAGGATCCCCACTTTAGATTAATTGTCATCTGTGTCAACCAGTGTTAAATCGGCGAGATTCATGCACTCCCCCCCAACATAACATGACATGACAAGCCTCAAAGACACAATCATGCGAAAGTACAGATTACCAGAAAATGTCAGAGCGTCTTATATTTGGAAACAGTAGAAGCGCAGTGCTATACAGACCCACGGATTTGAAGGCAGTTCATTTTTGGATGACAATGAGAATGTTATGGCTGAAAAAAATCCTTCAGCAGAAATTATATAATTAACCTTCCTTTTTTTTCGTCTGAAAATTTAGCAAGCAATAAGTTCAACACCCACTAAATTTATTTTATAAAGCTATTTATTTATATGTTTGCTGTTGTTATATTAATGAGTGCCCCCCCCCATAACAATTTTAAAAAATAATAAAAAAGATAATAACACATACAATGTTTATAACACATTTCAGACTGATGACATTATGTTAGTTGAAACTCCATGATCTGACAACGAGTCGCGACCTTACAAATCTTCATCATAGTCATGTTTTCATGCTTTCTATATTGAATGGAGGGTCCAAGCAAATTCTCATAACTCAGGTTACACAATGACCATGAAAGCCCTGGTTTGATAGAGAGAGGTTAACTGTGATAAATTGCTTGGTCCAGAAACTGAACACCTTTTGTTCCATCAGCTTTCTTATCTCGGGTGGACTGGCAGAAATAGTGGGGCTCGCGTGTCAGCCTGCAGCCGATAAAGTGCAGTTTGTTTTCGTTTGTTGGGGGATTCGTGCCTTGCCAGATGGGCATGTGTCACACGTGAAAATAAAGCGAATTATGTTACAACATTACACTTGATAAATCGATATTATTTATATGCGGATTATTTTTTAAATAAAATTAATGGGTTTGAAAAAATGGTGGAAGCCGAAATCCAGTACACTTCTAGTTCTTAGACGAATTAATGTGCCGTTACCTTAGGGGTTTGGGGGGGGGGGCTAATCTACACCACTAAATGGGTGCGTTGTTTGGGTTTTGGCCCAAGTCTCCCTCTCCCTCCAACATCTTGCTGATATGAGAGCAAGCATGCCGCCCTATGGAATTTAGGGATATATTAAATGTTAGGTTTATAATAAGATGGAATTGTCTAAGAGACAAACTGTGTGTGTGGAGAAGGAGGGAGGAGATGAGCAAGTTTGTGAAATAATTTATTTGTCCCCCCCCCCCCCATTTTTTGTTTTGATTTTTGCTTGTTTTGTGGACACACTCATCATCAATGTAACAACACAAAAATTTACTAATGTTATTTTGAATATTAAATAGTTTTTTAAAATAAATTTAGCGGGGGTTAAACTTATTGCTTGCTAACGTTTTGGAGAACCACAAAAAGAAAAATGATTGATGTAATTTCTGCTAAAAGGAATTTTCGAGTGCTAACATTCTCATTTTGTTGTCCTGTGAGTTTGATTCCAAGCTTATACCTTGTTTCATTACTTCTATCACTCTCATCTTACCAAAGGGTACTGTTGTATATCATCATGTGAGTCTTCTGTGATATTGTTGCTTTACCTCTTCTGTCACTATTATTAAAACCATATTATCTTCAAGACTTGAGATTTAGTGAAAAAATGGCAAAACAATATAAAAATTACTTCATGACTTTTATAAAATAAAAAAATACACAAATAAATTGTGCAAGAAAAAAATTAACTGGAGCTTTATTATTAAACTAACATGACTTTTATTAATCTTTCACCGCAAGATCATTTCCAAATGAATCTTGACATTTAACCAAGTTGAATTCGTTTGCTTAAAGATGCATTATTTTAAAAAAAATTATAACTTCTCACCTCATTATGTTTTGGAAATTGAAAAAGAAAGGAAATGTATCTTTATTCTTCTGGTAACTATCCCTTGTATTGAAATTGGCATCAGTTAATTAATAAAACACAACTTTTGTTAATACTGTTGTTTATTTTGATGCTGTGGCTTAAAATTTAATATATGCCATAAAGTATTTCCCTAAGTGTGAGAAAGCAGGACATCTTATTCAGGACATGCATCTGTTACATTCTGACTATGGTGTCGATGTTTTAGGACAAAATCACTTTGGATTTATGTTAAAAAAAATTATGTGCTGGTTCCACATCATTATTCAACTCACATCTTGATAACTTAAGTGAACATCATGTGTAAATAAATGATACAGCTTGGCGGCAGTAATGGTGCATGAGTTACCGTAATTTTTCAGTTTCACTTCAAACCTTTTATACAATAAAGATAGTTTTACAAAATCAGATCACTTGCTGAAATTTTATTTTAAATATATTTCTTTGATAATGAACAAATTATAAGAGTGTTGTACTCCTTTGTATCTTAAGTTTTAAACTGTAAGTACACCATACAACTGTGGGTATAATTATCCTAGGAATATAGTTTGGCACAATTTTTCCCTTAAAGCTGTGTGGCTGCGGGGCCGTGCAGATATTGACTTACACCCTGCAGCATTTTAGATTACAGTGCAGCAAATTTTTAAAAATATTGCACGATAAATGAAAACTGCAAGTTTGCACCCCCCCCCCCCCCCTTAAAAATATTATTTTGAGACCATTATGGTCTATAGCAGTGATGTCGAACCTTTTTGGGTTTGCGTGCCCAAAATTGAATTATTACCTACTTAGATATAGCACAGTACCAACACAAAGTGCCAGCAGATTGGTTTGATTAAGGAAATAATATTTTAGTTTCATGTTGGCTGATGAGGCTCTGCGTGCCATCTATGGCACGTGTGGCATAGGTTTGCCATCACTGATCTATAGGGAACAAGGGAAGTAGTGTTCACAAGTTTTCTTGAGCCACAGCTTACGAGTAAGATTGGGTGGCTAGCACAATGCCACAGGCCTTCGGGACCTTGCCAGCACAGAGGCTTGAACCAGTGACTCTCTATGTCTCTATAGCCTTGGTACTAAAGCCTTGGCCCAGCATGCTACTGCAAGACCACCAAAATGACCTTTTTACTTTGCACACAGACCAGCAAACCTTAGAGGGAACATTGGTTTTGCATGCCTTCGATCAGGGCTGGTTAGTAAAAAAACAATTATTTAAAAAAATTTTATATCTCAGTTTCTATTTTTTTTCAGCATAGTTGTTGGAGCCCCAAAAGAAATTAGGTTTCTTGGTGGTAACAAGACAAGTGGAGGTGCCCTTTATAAGTGTAGCCTGACTGCAGATGCTCAAGAAACATGCTCAACAATTGTTGATGGAGTTTGTGAGTGTATATTATTTGTTTTCATTTAATTGTTGTTTAAAAAAATATAAATATCTTAAACTCATCCAGCCTAATTGAAAAGGCTTTAAAATTGATAAGACATTATATGTACTTGGCGTGTGTTCTTTTTAAATGAACCTGGTGTAATAAGTTTTGTTTTATTAAAGATTTCTTGAATATTTCTCCAAGCGACTGAACCCGACGCAGCTGAGTTGATAGATGACCAATGGCTAGGCGTAACAGTTGCATCTTCGGGTCCTGGCAAAAAAGTTGTGGTAAATATTACATTGATGATAATTTCTCATTGTCACTGTCTCTATTTCAGAAATAATGTTGATGTGTTTTAGGTTGGAGTCTTTTTAAACAAACAAATTTGATATTTGTAACAAATTTAAAAGTAAAAGAAATTTTTGGACTTGCTATTTTTTAATGTTGTTGCTGATAATATCTTTTTATAGACCACTTAAAAGTCAAGTTTTGTTTTAAAAATTGGACATTAATAAAAAAAAAAAATAATAATTTAAAAAAAAAATTTGATTAATTCCTAACCGGTGTAGACTTTATTAAAAAATGTGCTTTTTAGCTTTAAAGTCCAGATGATTTTAAAATAATATATATATTTTTTTCAAATAACATTTACACTAATGTATGATCTAGTATGACTTTAAAGTAAAAGTTGCTAATAATGTGGTTGTCACTGTTAAAAAAAGCATCTCCACCATGCCTCAGTGTGATGTTCCTTATTTATATTTTATTAAAAATTCATTCCAACAAAACATCATTGAATTTGTACTTTCAATTAAATTAAGATGATAATATAAAGATGTTTAAATTTCATATCTTAAAACATAAAAAACGCCAACCTAAAACACCTATTTCAAATAGTTTTAGTAGACCACTTAATGCTCTTCATATTATTATTCAGATCAGTACTCATCATCATTTTTGTGTTTCCCCTTTGATCTGCCTTTATTGCAATCTTGTGTTCTCTTCACAAATTTAAAAAAAAAATCATTCTTAATCTCATTCATCTCAAGTAATTTGCAGCTTTATTATCAATTAGAAAAATATATGTGTTATTAGATTGCTAAATAATTTATTTTCTCATTTAGTCTGGGCTTTTGGGCTGAGGATCTGTACTCAGCAAAGCACACAAAAAACAACAACAACCCAAAACAAACAAACTTTTGCTTCAATTTATATTTTTATTTCTTTTAGTGCTAATCATAACATTCTCAAATATTGCCAAGTCATAACATGAAATCTTTTAACTAGGGTGAAAGTAAGAGAAAGAAACAGAAGGAAAAAAAAACAACTTAGAAATCAAAATTGATTTCCTCTTCAGTGACATTTTATAATGGGTATCTTAATACGATCTTTTCACAATTTGAAAGTAGACAAATATTTTTAAACATGAATAATACAGTGGGTATAAGTTTAATAAACCATATTCATAACAATGGTTGTATAAATTTTTCAAAAAATGACATGGTTAGCCAAACTTAACTTGTAGCAAATCTCACCTTTGTCACCACTACAACAAAAATTGAAATGCTTTTGTATAAAGGCCTCTTCTAAAAGGAAAAAAAGATCAACAGTATTCTTGTAAATTTTTTTCAGTCCAAGTTTTGAGTTGTAGGCTGCATACATTTTTGTATGTATAAAATATTGTTCATAATTTTTGGAAAATAAAACATCATAAGTATTGAGTATTTAAAAAAAAAAAATTCCAAATAGTTTTTAAAAAAATGTAAATTTTTCAAGGTCAAGTTTAAAATCTTTACAATGGCACCATAAAGACAACATAAATCTGCATGATGTGCTCCCTGCTTCTTAAATTTTTTAGCATCAGTTGTGGGGACCCACTTTGTAAAAATATTGACACAAATAAAAATTAAAAAAAAAACTTTAGTCGATTTAATGGCTCAACAAGAAATTAAGTGTAAAGAGCATATCATTGAAAATCTATTTCCAGTGCATCATTTCAGTGTTTTAAACCTTACTTTCACCCTTACGCATTAACCTCATTATCATAAAATAGATATTCTTTAATTGTTATTCAAACCTCAGGATTATCAAAATGTATTTAATAAATGCTTCTCTTCCCTATATGTATTCTTGCATGACATGTACAATTAATTATGTTTCAGAATTTCAAATATTAAGGTCTGAGACTTTTAGCGCTTGATACTTTTAGTTACTTTATTATACTAAATATTTCATATAAGATTTGGATTATCAGTATTTAACATATGGACCAAATCTGTTTCAGAAACGTCAGCTAAATTCTTAAGCATATGTAAGAAAATAATAACTTTTTTTAGTTTGAAGAACTCATAAGTCATTTTTTTTTAGTAGCAAACTTATAATCACCTTTAGCTATCACTTTCAGTAGTAACTTAGTAACAGTATTATTTTTCACATCTTGGTAAAACATATCTATCGAAAAAACAAATTAACCACATAATTTATGAAGTAAACAGTGCATGGAACATATACAAGCACTGTTGAGAAGCAGCATATGTGACCCATGAGTTCTTTGTTGTTATTATTCAACTTTTCTTCCTGTGGCATTCCTTATAGTTAATTTTTGAGCCACTTTCAAATTTTTCGTTCATTGTTACTTCCTAAATGTATGGTTCATAGTGGTATAATTTTATGAAATGCAAGTTACCAATCTCACAAGAGTCCACAAGAGCAAAATAGAATTTACAATTTGGAAGTAATTATTTCATGAATAGATTAAGTAAATATATTAAATATATAAGAATTAGAATGGAAGATGTATTAATCAAATATTAAATGAATATTTATGAAAGTAATGAAGGAATTAAGGTTATTGAGAATTATTTTAATTCATAATTGTTTGTTACAGTCTCTCAATGGCTGAGTGAAGGAAAAACAATTTGGTACTTAAAAATAGTTAGTGAATGAAAACACTGTGCCTTTTGCTTGCCAAATGAGTTGAAAATGTGTACCTACTCAGCTATGCCTGTGATTTCATTCTCTACCTAAACTAAAGGTGTAAAATAGGGCTATAATATTTGTGTGTATCTTAACTTTCAACAAGTGTGGTCACATTCCAGGTCAGCTAAGTTCTGCATTCTTGACCTACTTAAAGCAGTCAGTCACTGACATACTGATTCATATTTTGGTATACTTATTTAAAGATCAAATTAAATTCAGCTTATTTTTTTACAGTGCCTTGTAAATGATTGATCTCAAAATCACTGCGAGATATTTTAATTTTCAATAGGAAATTTAATTAATGCTAATATAACATATTAAGTTGCAGAACTTTTCCCCTCCTGCAACTGATTGCTGACGTAACCACTACATAAACCAAGTTCATGAATTGAGGACTATTGCATCGTTCATGTCTGATAAAAACATTGACCGTTTATTTTATTGTTTGATGAAACTAAAAAAATTATAAGTTTGCTAAGTTTTAAACATTTTTTTTTACAAATAGCCCATAGCCCAACAGTGACATTGTTTTGTAACTTAAAAAAAATAAATAAAACTCATTAATCAGATATTGGGTAGAGATTATTGGCTTGTAAAAAAATCATGACTGTTGGGTTTTAAAAATTGTCTTGTCACTTTGCACAATCTTCTTATTTAGCCTGCTTTTTAAAAGAAGTCAAGCAGTGTTAAATTACTTTATTTCTGCATTATCCTGCTATCCTCAATTGGTACTCTTTGTTCCATTGTGAATTTAACTTAAGTTAAAAAATCCAAATAATAAAAAAATATATATATTGATTAAAATAATGGAAAGAAATAGTAAAAAATAGTGGCTTCATTTATTGTTTCATTGTCATTTTTAATGAGCCATCATAAAGTAAAAAATATAAAAGCAATTAAGTAAATAACATTTCATGACACAGATGCGCCAGTCAAATAAATATTTTTTGCTGGATGTCTATGTTATATATTTCCCATGATGGACATTTCTGACCCTCAAGGGCTCAATAAGTTTTTTAAAATAGTCTTCAGTGCACTGGTTAAATTCTATAAATATCGGTCATCACAAAAATAACCAATAAGTAAGAGGTTACATCTTAACTTATTTATTCTGAACAATATCTTCTCTTTGAAAATTATTTTATCTTAAAGATAAGCAATTCAGTCTTTCATTTCAAAGCTATTTACAAAATTCTCAAAAAAGACCGCCAATTATTTAATGCGGCTTGGTTTAAACACAATCCCAAAATAAAAATAAAAGCTTTTCTTCCCATTTCATTTTTTAAAGCCCTTGGACTTTTTAATTTTTTGTTTACCTGTAGGAAAAATATAACTATATGCAAGCTCTAAAAATAAGATTTCTAATAAATATCCTCATAAGTTATTGAATTTTTAAAAAGTTGATGTGGTTCATTGCAGAATGAATTGTATTTTTAAATTCTCAATTAACTTATATTTTAAGTAATGTGTAAATAATAAATCATGTATTTATTTTTTAAAATAATAGGATTTTAACGTTTTAACACATCTATAACAGACTGTTAGCACCCATTAAGTTTCTTTTTTTATCGCAACAAGTTTTATCATTTATATACCTGCATGTTTTTATTATTCAAATATCTGCTTTTATTACGCAAAGCTTCATTGTTATGCTGCTTTGCACTGCTGTTATATTTGTATCTGCTGCCAAACATATGCTTTCTAACACATCAGCTTATATTTATCATCAACACAACCACCACCATTTCAAACTTTTCTTGTGAAATCTGTGTTTATTTTATTCAGTTAACTAATGTCATGTGACTTCCAATATGATTGTTTGAAGCTTATGTTATTTCTTGCCTTTTCATTTTAAATAAGGAAAAAAACAACTTATAACTTTATATAAGGCATGTTTATATTTTAAACAAATTTTGATGCACAGAAGGGGATTTAAAAAAAAATCAAAAAGGAAACGGGCAAACAAACACATGTAATGTCACCACCCATTTCTTAAATGTCTAAATTATGAAACTGAAATACCCCCACTTAAATAAAAGAAAGAAAACACATCTTGTTTTTTCATTTAGTTGAACAAAAACAATAGCTACAGACCTTCTATTTTTTAAAAGAATTATCTCTTCTCTTCCTTCCACTCCTTGTTTCATCTGCACATGGAAGTGATGAAGTTTCAAATAAAAAGTTCAAAGATCCTTACAATTTATTTTGATTACACATTCTAGAGATTACAAGTTAAGCTCCAAATGTTTGCATTTTCTTCAACAGCCAGTTCTATAGTGTCTTGATGTTGTATCCCCTGGCTTATTTTTTTCTTCTTTCAAACTAGCTAAAATTTCTCATTCTTTTATGTCTATTTGCATTAAGAGGAAAAATTAGGGGCCAAAATAAATTACCAGACTTCTGTGTTTGGTTCAGTTAAAATTAAATAGCATAAATTATATACATGTATATTTTCCCATGTAATACAAAAAATAAACAAATGTCTTTTTTAGTTTTAGTTAAATACTATAAAAATTATATCTTTCCCACCTATTTCCCCCAGTTTTTCCCCCTACCTTAGATGGGGCTGAAGATGCCAAACAAAATAATTTTAAAATTGGGCATATTTCTTGTTATTTACCAGAAATACATGATAACTACATATTATTTTTAAAGTAAATTGAGAGAGAAATTTTTTTAAAACCCCGATTCAAGTAATCAGTTACATAAATTTTAGTTCACACGAGTAAAACAAAGAAAAAGGTGAATTAATACTGTGTTCATATTACTGTAAAATCTGTTTTTAAAGTTCATTAATATTCACTCCAAATAAAATGTTAATTTTAAACTGAAATTTTATTTCTTAATATTCTAACTTTTTTTCATGAGGGCAATTAGTCTTTGGGGGTAATTAACATTTTTGTGGGTTTTGAAACTTCTTAGCTTCATCCCCAAGTGGTATTAATTTCCATAGCAGATAAGAATACTTCTTATTCCTCTCTCCCAACACTAACTACAACCCTCCCGTTTTTCCCCCAAATTGAAAGCTTTTACCTGATCTTTATTTCATTCTCACCTTTTTTTTTCCTTTTTTATTTTCTTTTTCTGTCGTCTTTTTTTTGTGGGTGAGTTATCAGCTTAAACTTTGATAAATAATAATCACTTGTTGATTTGCTTGTGTGTCAGTAAACTACAAATTTTATTGTTCTACATAAAAATGTAAGAAAATTGGTAGAAAAATTCAAATCATATTGAAACAAATCTTCATGTAGATAAATTTTCTGCTGTCGTAAATCTATGTTTGCTTGTTTTTCAATGTGGTTGTTGTGGGTTAACAAAATCTTGTGATTCCATGACTCTCAGTTGATTGGCTTTTCTTGTTTGCAAAGCAAGTTCTGAGTTGGTCATTAATGGTTTTAGAGTTAAATGTTTGCATTGGGAAAAATAAAATTTATATATCAGCACTATTTAAATGATCCAGTATCCCCCTGATTCAATGATTGCCTTGTTTTTATAATAAAATTTTCTTTTTTTTTGTTTTATACATGTTAAGTACATCTTATAAAATAACTCATCATTTTAAAGTGATCCAACAAAACCCTTACAAATTTAAAAGTAAATAAACAGCTAGATGAATGCATATGATAGCAAAATTTCATCTTGCAAAAATTTAGCTCTTTGCCTTTGACATAATAGCGACCTGTAGTAATCCAAGAGACCTACTATGTATTTTCTTTTGTCATGCTGAGTTTCTCACACATCTCATGTGTCCAGCACAGTTCTCATCTTTCCAAAAGTAAAGTAGCAGTTTTTTTAAAGCTCATTTATTGTCATTCATTTCCTTCCTAAATGATCCAAATTCATGATTAGCTATTGTATTGCAACTTTCCGTCTGCAAAAGATGCTTGATTATCTTCTTAAATTGCAGCTCTTAGTGTGTGGCTGGGGAAACAAATCTTTAAGTGGCAGTCTTTTTTGCATGTCCCACACCAGGAATGCGGTGGAGCAGTATTGCCTGGCCTTCCTTTTCACTGTTTTTTCAGCTGTTGCCGCCTTTTTTTTTTAATGGGCTGTTAATGTCTTTCTATTACTCTCCTCCAGACATAATGGCTTCTTTTACCAAACTTCTATTTATTCACCAAAAACTGATGCTTTTGCTCCACATACGGATGTTTCTCCGGAGCGCATCAGTAAAATACTCAATTATTCAGTAAATAATCTTGTATTTGAGACCACAACATTCCTTCTTCCCCACTTTCTTGACATCAGTAAAAGTCTTACTGTACCAGGATTTAAGAATTTGGAGAATCATTTTAATTGTGTTGAAAAATAACTTAATTTTTAAACTTTATTCATTATTTAAAGGCGGGATTCTAATATCCAATTCATAATTTCTGAGTTCTGTTTCTTTAAAAGAAAAGAAAAATAATCTGTTGGGTTGCAAAAGTCCTTTAAAACCATTTTTTACCTCACTGAGGTAAATTATATCTGTTGTCCATAAACTGTCGTCATCTGTGTCTCTCTGTATGTCACTGTCTGTCACACACCAGCACTGCATGGCGCTGAACAAAATGCATGAAATCATGGATTCTTTCTGTGCATCTGGATAGCAAAAAAAATAATAATAATAATAAAAGAAGAAGAAATTTCTTGATAGGAAAAAAATATTTTTTTTCCAATAAAATTCTCCAATGAATTGAATATGATGAGACCATTCCCAATTAAGCTCAGCAGAAAAATTTGACGGTCAATGTTTTGTCTAGGCTTGTGCCCATCGGTACGTCAAAGACAATGCAGCCCTGGGCGTTTGCTTTGTGTTTCCCGGAAATTTCCAAGATCAAGTTGATCAGTATCAGCCTTGTGCAAAGCTACCAAACAAGTATTTCATGAAAGACTTTGGTCTATGTCAGGCGGGTATGTCAGCAGCAGTTGGTCAGGTAGGGTAACTCTGGACACTGTTCAGATTTTTAAAAAAATATTGTTTTGTGATTGGCTCTCTCACCTAGGCTTGTGCTCATAGGTATGTGAAGGATAATGCTGCTCTTGGTATATGCTTCTTGTTCCTACAAACCCTGGACTATGAAACAATGTTTATACCATGTAAACGACAGTCTCACACGCAGTACATGCAAGACTTTGGTCTATGTCAGGCGGGTATGTCAGCAGCTGTTGGGCAGGTAGGATAACTCTGGACACTGTGTCAGATTTTTAAAAAAAAATTATGTCATCAGCCTTTGAACAGGTGACAGTTCCGATTATAAGTTCCCCTTGTGTAAATTGACGGTTAGGCTGATCAAGTGGTATCAGCAAGCATCAGTCATGGCCCATATCCTTGATTTTTAAAAATTGTAATTATTTATTATTTAAGGGTTCTAAAACATCAACTTATCCTGACTTTTAGTTCAGCCTCCCTTGAATTGAATAAAAACGCATTATTTTGAGAGAGGGGGGGGTGCAATGCTTTTTTAATTAAAAAAACAACAACTAATTTTTAATTGTAATAAACAAGTGCATGAGTATTTTAAATGAATAATTGATGGGGATAGAGCATTTTGTTTTATATAAGAACAATTTCTGACATTGTCATCCCCTTTCTTAAAAAAAAATTTATGTTAATTATTTCTCTGATACAAGATAAACTATTGGAGTTTTGATTCCTTTTGCATTCTCAAATAATAATTAAACTTTATATTGATTTAAAAAATAATTTCTAACCATCTTTGCTATATCAAGGACGATGCTCTTGTCATGGGTGCACCTGGTTCAGTCATGTGGCAAGGTAAACTTAGTTTTTAAAATGCATTTTATAATTTCCCAGTAATGTACATAACCATGAAATTTATAAAACAGAAATTGTAAAAAAAAAATATATATTTTTTAATTAGTTTCTGGATAAATCAATAATTGCTCATCCAAAAATATATCTTTAGCACAAAATTAAATGTTAAATGAATGCCACTTTTACAGGCACTATGTTTCTCACCAATATAACTGATGAGCTTGGGGCATCCACCACTGAAATCGTCAGTCCTTACTTAGAAGACAAACAAGCAGAGACAGACAACAAACAGCCGTCTCCTACTGGCCTTTATGCCTACAATGGTTAGTGATATATTTCTGTCAGAGGCAAAATAGATATTTCAGTGCAGTCCATGGCACACCTTGATTCTTTCTGCTAATTTATATCATTACTACTATCTAAATAGCAAGCTTGTAACTGTAGTGAACTCATTTTTCTTGTCGGCAGAAATATAACAAATTCAAATAAGATTGTCAAATGACAGAATTTATTTTTTAAAGAAACCGACTATTCTTATCTCTATGAAATTATGATGTTATAGTCTCTATTATGTTTATGCTAATTAAATTTCTTTTACTTAAACATATTCAAATAACTGAATACAATTTTTTTTCAAATTTGAGGCTATTCTGTTACAATGGGAAGATTTGACAACTCCAAAGTGCTTTACTTTGTTACCGGATCTCCCAAATCTAATAACAAGGGAGAGATAGTTTTCTTTAAACAATTTCCTAAAGGAACACTTCGCTACGAACCTGACCACATAATTAGAGGAGCTCTAGATTTCTCTGGCTTTGGCACTAGTCTCTTAGCTGCAGATCTCAATCAAGATGGGTGAGTTACACCAGTGTGATATCACATTGACTTTTCTGGGGCTTACTATTCTCCAAAACAACCATGGTCTTTAAAACTAATATCACACCATGTTTTCATGGAAGAGGAATCTCTCGATGAATTATAATCATTACTTTGTTTATTTAAGCTAAATAAGCAGCTTCATTTGGTCCAAATCGACCCCAGACTCAAACTCAAATAGCATCACCAAATGTTTTGGATTGAGAAATGAGACCCCAAACATTCATTTCATGACTACAATAATAACCTAGACTCCCGGTCTTCACTAAGAAATGCTGTCTTAAATACAAATGATCTCAATGACGGTCAAAAATGTAATACCTTTTAAGTTAACTAGTTCATCTAATGTGTCAATTTTAAAACAAAAAATTCTCTTAATATGCATCCATGCAGAGTATTATAGAAAATGGTAAAAATAGAATGAGCATTTAAATACTTGTTAACCTTGCTTGAACAAAGACACATTGTTTTCCCCATTTAGATTTTTAATTCCTCAATTTCTAAGTGTCTTACTTGGAATCAGCCCAAACTTTTGTGCATCTTCAGATTTGATGACCTGATTGTTGGCGCTCCTTATTACTACAAGAGAAACTACGGTGGTGCCATCTATATATACACTGGTGGGGAAACAATGGTAGATAACATAGTTAAACAAATTATAATACTTGACCAATAGAACTGCACTAAGATCTAGTAAATAAAAAGAAGACATAAAGGTGCAATAAATATTTGAATGTTTATGACACCATGTTAAAGCTCAATGTAAAGCAAAAAATAAACCTTTATAAGTCATCTTGGGAAATAATCTAATGAGATGCAATCTTAACAAAAAAATATTTTCCATTTCTTGTTATATTCTCCCAGATGACATTAGAGATCTGCAAAAAGTTTTTCTGTTTGCATATTTGAAAATATTTATTGCATATTAAAATATCCTATTTACAGGATAGTGATAAATCCATTATTTATGTCAATTAGATTTAGTTTTTATTCTAAAAATTCTATTTAATTAAAATAATTTGTCATAGTTTGATAAAGAAATATTAATTTGATACATATTTTTAATATTAGTATATTAATTTAACATGCTAAATTGTCAAAATAAATATAATTTTTAAATCTCCAAATCAAAATTGAATCCCACAGATCTCAAAAAATAGTAATCCCTTAGAGATTTTAAGCCGAACTATGGGTGACTTGGAATGTGAACAACTCATGTGTGAGCATGCTCTGTTTGGAATAAGCTTGAGCAAGCTGGGAGACATCAATATGGATGGTTATCAAGGTAAGGACTTGGAGGTTGAGAAGTTGTTTAAACGTGTAAATTTTTAAAAGTTAACTTGAATTTATTGATGATAGGCTCATTTTGAACAGGCACAATTTGTTATTTCATTATGAGTTTAACGGATATTGTGATCGTTGTTTCAGCCCGTTAAAAGTCACCACAAATGTGTCTGTTTATCACCATTGGATCATACAGGACATTCTGTTTTGGTGCAACACAAAATTCCCTTTTCTTGACTGAAAACACTTGTTAGTTTTACAGTCTCTCTCTTGGGGATACAGCAGTTTGAACATATATTTGAAATTATTGTTAAGATTATGATTTCTTAGATAAGTATGAATTATTAGGAGCCGACCATAAATGATGTCACACTATTTTGGCCGATTTTTCACCCCCTCCCCCCCTCGGCATGCATCGTCTCATAAAGCTAGACCCCTCTCCAATAGAATGTCACAAAGCTTTAACGTATAAAAAAAGCCCACCTTTTTTTCTATTTGCAAATAAGTATGTTTCAAATCACTCTTTTTTTGTGTTTTAAGTATTTATTTGTGTAATTCTGCATTGTAATATCGTAACACGCGTGAAGTTATGTAAAACACCCTTAAATAAATTGTAAGCTAGTGTTTCTCAAACTGTTTCATATTTGACGACCGGCAGGAATTATTCTATTTCAACATTCTTTTCCCATTTTGACATTATTTCCCTGTACTGATGTGATAGCAAAATGAGCCCCTACATGGCCTAAGCCTAAAGCCCTATAAGATTAAGTATGAATTCGGCTTGTTGATTCACATATTAAATTTTATAAATTTGTTTAGTTGCCAAGACATAGCAAAACAGCTAACGAACAATGCAGCAGTAATGTCAAAAACCCTTTGATTTGATTAACCTTCAAACTTATGAGTGTGACTATTGATATTACAAGGATCATTTCATTGCTGATAGACCTAGAATATATAATTACAGGATGATTTCTGAAATTGATTTTAGTCTTATAGTAACAGTTTTCCTGCTAAGTATATGCATGTCGAAGGCATTTCATCTGAAATTACAACATTGATTTCAAATCTCATGTTTTCTAAAAATTATTAGGTATGCGCTGGAAGAGGAATATGGCGAGTACTGTACAAACCCCACATTTGTACCGGAAAGTAGGGTGTCATCTTGTGCGTTGCAAAATACAGTAATTCCTGCTAGTTGAAGACTCAAAAATACTATGGCATTAATAAAATATCCAATAGTATCATTTACTCCAAAGCTCACAAAATTTTTTTTTTTGGTTTTGATTTTTTTTTTCATTTTTTTTTTCACGATTTCATGTATATCACTCAAGTGTTGTAAATATAATGTCACTAATGTTTAAAAATTGTTGCATTCTCTTGGGGAGTTTATAAACTAATGAAAAATACATTGCTGCCGCTATCGGAGGGTTTAACTGAGGGGTCGTTGAACTGCGGTAAATTATCTCGTTTTGAGTAAAAGCGGAACTCTTGGGGGTAATGCTAAATCATTGTGGGCATATAAAATTTGCTAGAATCCACATTTTTTGGGGTAACAATAATATTAACATAATCTTTTATATTTTTAGGTATCTGGTTGAACCAGTCTTTTTTTTTAAAACGTTTAACTGATTTTCAAAAAATGAACTGTGTTAACATCCTACGATTATATTTCATTTTAATACATAAAAATTAAACATTGACTATTAATCATCACTGTTAACTTCTTTGTTTAGGAAAAAATATTTAAAAATGATATTTTTAAAATGTATTTTTAAAAAATCCTTCATTTGACTTACGAGGCATCCCGTAAGACAGGGGTCAGCGAACAGGAGTAAATTAACCCATCTGGGGTCAAAAGGGAATTCTTGGGGGTAATGCAGACTCAATTGGGACATATAAAATCCACTACAATCCACAAGATATATTAAAATATGTCATGTGTACGTGTACGCTTGGAACATATGCCCACTATTGAATGGTTCCTTCCAGAAAATGCAGTTTTTAAAATTTGACAATTAAGTAGATTTTTTACCTACGTACTATACGAAGATACCTAAATCCACCCTACTTTCATTTATATTGACACGAGTGACGACATATTGACACGAGTGACAATAATCTTAATCCTCATGACGTGACTGTATCAAGTATCCTTTCTGGGACATTTAAAATTAATGCCTTAAAAACTGAGATAGGAAGAAAAGTTGTTTTGTGCTCACTGGAATTGCGATGTCAAGAATTGCCTTCAATAAAGTTAATGAATACTTTGACTGATTTTAAATGGGCACATTTATCATTATATCTAGAATGGACAGGGGCGTTAGTCCGAAAACCAATAAAACAATTCCTTATTCAGATTATTTTTAGACACTTGTCATGCTTCTAAAATTCACCGATTGCAATTTCCAGTGGGATGGGGGGTAACGCATACATAAACTTGTATATTTTATGGAAACGCGCAAAAAAGTTTGTCGACTCCTGCCGTAAGAGAACCAAGAGGCGATTACATCACAAATGCTTTAATGTCAACATCAAATGACGCAGGGTAAAAATTTCATACGTTCTCTTGTGGGTTCTCAAACTTATAATTAGATTTAATTTTCATTTCTTGATATCTTACACCAACGGGCGTCTGATGGCCTACTGACCGGCACTTTGAGAAGCATTTATGATTTAAAAAAAAATAATTTAAAAATTTAAAAGTGATTAAATAAATTGTAAGCCAACATATTTAAGTGGAAGTTTTATTTAAAGTTGATGTGACGTCACATTTCTTCAATCCCCTCCCTCCTCCTCGTCACAAAAGTTGTGACCCCCCTCCCCCCCAGGAGCATGACGTCATTTATGGACGGCCCCTTAGAAAAAGATCCAAAACCATTGTTTAATTTTTATGCAAATTATATATTTTTTCAAATATACTTCATTTATGTATGTCTCAAAATTTCTTAGACTTTGCTGTGGGGGCTCCATATGAGGGTAATGGTGTTGTCTATATCTACCACGGAGGTCCTGTAATTAGTGGAAAATTTGTGCAGGTAAATATATTTTTGAAACATTTACAACCACAGGAATATTATGAAGCTGTTTTTAGAAAGTATTTAACTTAGTGCCCACCAGACATTTGTACAATATTTAGTGATGGGCCTCATCAGTGAGCTGGGAAATGAATTGTCCTGAGTGTCTCATTTTCAGTAATGAAGGCAGTGGGTTAATTTGGTATATCATAAATTATGGCTAAGTTATCAGATTTAAAAAAACCCACCTTATAAGCACCCATAAATATATCTTCACGTCTACAACCAACTCAAGCCATATTTTCATTTACAACTATCTTTTTTTTAAAAATTTACCATCGGAAACCTTTAAATGCAATAAGATCACAACAGATTAATGGCATTTTGAGTGAATATTTTTTTAAAAATAGTTTAATTTATTTCTACATAATTACTAATTGAAAATGTGTTTTTCTCTTTCTACAGAGGATCACTTCCTCAGAACTGAAAATTCCAAACATAAGATCCTTTGGTTACTCCCTGTCTGGAGGCTTAGATTTAGATGGGAACGGGTATCCTGATCTTGCAGTTGGTGCCTATGAGTCGGACTATGTTGCCCTGATCAGATCGAGACCGATTATCAAAATTGTTCCCAAACTGAGTGTCAGTCCAAAAGCCGTAGACCTTGAAACAATCATAAAGACATGTGCAGCTCCCAGAGTCAAGCCAGAGTTCAAAAACAGACTGTGTGTGGAGGTCAAGCTATGTCTGTCCTTTACTTCTAAACCAGCGGGAATGTAAATATTTGTCAAAAAATATTTAATGTTTTTGATTTTAGCACCTATCAGTTTAATGTCCATCTATTTGCTCCACTATTCCATAAATGCATCTTTTAGTTAATTCTACTCGATTGTAACTATTTCAAATCTTACTTTTATTAGGAAACACAAATTCAAAATTTTAATTTGTGTGTTGTACCAAAACTGCATTTTATCCATTTATGTTTCCAGATCATCATTTGTAATTCTAGGCAATACAGTTTTAAAAGCTAATTCCACAATACTGTTATCATAATCGTTTAAAAAAAAGAAGGCAAATTTGTTTTGACTGCATTTTCTGTGGTATTTTTTTCCAACAGAAGTTCCACTTCTGCTAATGTGATTTACAAACTGGAAGCGGAGCCCATGCGCCGTGTCAGCAGGGTAGAGCTTCAGGATGCTCAAGATGTTGGCAAGAAAGTCATAGACAACAGAATTATTTCTTTACAGGCTAATGCTGAGAAATGTGTCACAGAAATTGCTCTCCTTAAGGTATGGATGCTAGATGCTAGTGATGTCTAATAGCCTTCATCATCCGTGTTTTAAATAAATGCTGAGAACTTTTTGATATTTGTTAAATACAAAGTATACCTAAAATAATAATGTGTGCATCTTGTTGTGGATCAAATGAGCGCAATATATTATCAATTACTTTGGCCTTATAGTAACTGGTTTAACAGCTTGCAATTGCGTCAATGAAACAGGATCAGTTTGATGACAAACTCAACCCCATGGAGTTCAGGTTTTCATTTGGGCTGTCCACTGACAAGGATATGGCACCTTCTTATCCGGCCAGTTCTACTGTGAAAATAAATGGTTACCCAGTTTTAGATACTGCCGGAGCAATGGATGAGAAACCTAATTCTGTATCTGTTGAGGTAAAACTTAAAAATAATATGTAAACAAAATGTTCTTAGAAGAGATAATTGTTTGCTTTTGTTGGGGGGAGGGGGATTTTGTATATATATAAAAATATATATAAAAATCAAAGTATGTCTGTATGTGTGCTTGTCCTTTATAGCTGACTAAACCATTCATCCGATCGTCATAAAAATTTTTGAGACTGTTGAGTACCCTTCCAGAATGGTAACTGGCTACTTTTTTCTCTCCATTTAACACTTAAGGGGCGCCGGGGGCCCTTCATGTCAATTTTTGCTTATTTGAGCTATATAAAATTAGTTTAAGCGCTATCTACTTGATAAATGGATGGATCTTAACCAAATTTTGTAATTATATTCGTGATAGCCAATAAAAAAAAATATAGGTAAGTCATCTTCTGAGGGCCGCTCTTTTGGGGCTGGGGACCCATAATACCTTTTTTTATAAACCTTTAAGATTTTATTCCCCAATTCAATTATTAATGATCTTGACAAATGATGATATATGTATCCATTATTATCCATCTTAAAATAAACAGGTGTTTTCAACTTTATATCTTGCCGTGAATGGGCCCTGGGGCCCTTAATGTCATATGTTATTTATAAAAGCTATATAAAAATAAGTGTATGTGTTAGCTACTGAGTAGATGAATGGATCTTAAAAAGACTTTGTCTACAAAAACTTGGTAGCTCATATTAAAATAATTAAAGGCACTGAACTTCAAAATTTTTTCGGGGCAAGGGGCCCCAAATGTCTTTTTTGTAAATGTTTAACATATATTTCCCATTTAATTTTAAACCATTTTTAGAAAATGTTGAAAATTAATTAAAAATGAACAAGTTTTTTAATTTGAAATCTTGCACGGAATGTGCCTGGGGCCCCTTAATGTGTTTTCCCCTTATATCTATCTACATATAAATATATATAAATCAAATTATGTATGTATGTTTTTTTTGGTCTATTAAAAATGACTAAACCGATCACCCGATCACGATGATACTTATGAAGATTTTTGATTATGCTTCCTGGATGGCTTTGTGAAAACATTTTTGAACATTGATACTTATTGGGTGCCGGGGGCCCAAATTATTTATGTCCGAGCTATATAAAAATTAGTTTAAGCATCGGCTACTTGGAAAATGAATGGATATTGACCAAACTTAGTGCATACATACTTTATAGCCCACATTAAAATACCATATGGTTTTGAACTCCTAATTAGGACTGTCAACCAGGACCCGGGTACCCGTTGCCATGTGATTACCCGGGTGCTAAAAGTCCGCTCGGGTACCCGTGAAAATGTAGCTTCAATATCAATATTAACGGGAGCAAAACTTCGGCTCCCATTCGGCTTTTTAAAATTTAAAAATTTTTTTAAACATTGTGTTTCGCGAAACAATTTATCAAATGAAAATGTTTGTTTGAAATATGTGCTGTGAAGTACATCAAAGGAGAAATATCTGTCAACGGGAAATGTATTTTGATACATCTTTTTTCTCTCAACATGAAACAGAAATCTAAACACAAAAAGGTTTTGGCGCTTTAAAAGAATCATTTAAGGAAATCAAAAGTCCTCTGCCAAAAATAATGATGTACTGCTTAGAGATCAAAGCGGCTGTTTGGTAATTAAAAAAAACATCCCTTCTGTGACACTAACTTTCCTTTGAAATACGCCGATTGATACTACTACTAGCTAATGTTGTTTATCTACCCCGTTCTTCTCCCTTCACTCATATAACCCACACTCCTTGCATTCGCTTGGGTTTCTTGTGTTCATTAACACGTGTTGACCTAGAAAAACTGATGTTAGTAATGCGTTCAAGGTTATCAGTATTTAAAGTTAATAAATTAATTAGTTACTAACAGTTTCAAATGGGTAAGTCGTCGGCTGTGGGGAGGGACTGCATAGAGATAAATGAGGCCGTGTTTAACTTTAAAGTTACTTTGAAATACGCCAACATAGGATTTCCGATTGTAGACGTTGTTTATCTACCCCCTCTCCTCCCTCCATTCGATTGTGTTTTGCGTGTTCGTTACCACGTGTGCTTTGTCCCCAATTTTTTTTTCAATAATACACCCAAATTTGTCATTTTTAAAAAAGTCAATAAATTAGTAAATAACATTCCAAGATGGTTTAGAGGCCTTCCATAAATGACGTTTTGCACCTAGGGGAGGAGGCGGTCACACATTTGTGACGAAGGGGGTGTGTGTGTTTTAGAAATGTGACGTCACATCAAAACGTGAAACTTAAAATGAAAGTTCCACTAATAACTGGAATGCTTAGAATTTATTTAATGACGTTTTACATGGATTTATGTGTGTATCGATTTTAGAGTTCAACTTCACATTAAATACAAACTTAAGTGACAATAAAGTTATTTGACACATGCTGATTTTCAAAAAGGAAGTACGGCTGTTATGGAGGGGGGCTACAAATCTTTGTGATGTCATGTAAGAGGGGGTTCTAAATTTTTGTGACAATGGGGGGGGGGGTGGAGTTATAAATCAGCCAAAATCATGTGATGTCACTTATAGACGTCGGCCATGTTTATGAGAAACTAACCTGCAAAAGCGTGAGTCTATAAGTGGGAAGAGGATAGGATAGCTTGCTTTGATTGTCTGGATTTAATCACACCTAACATCCCAGCACACGCTGTTTTCACTGTCTCTTTCATTTTTTTATGAACATTATTTTTTTTAATTTTTTTTTTTTGGGTCCCATAACCTTGTGGTCTTAGGAGGGTTTTAATTTTTCCATTAGAACTTTCTCAGTTTTTGGTAGACTTGGTGACACCCATCTCCTCTCCAAGTCAGCAGAGGACTTACTGTTAGCAATAGATATTCATCAACATTTTTAATTGTGAGTTACCATGGGCTAAAACCCACACACCTCAGCTTGTGAGGCGAGCGCACTATTGACTTTGCTATCCAGCCGCCTTTAACTCTATTTCTCTGGAATTATTTTCCACACTCTGACGGAATTATCCATTCTGGAAATTTGTTGCGGGCTGCTATGCCATCTTAAAATGTTAATAACTTTTTTATTTTTAAACAGATAATGATATATTTAGTATTGAATTAAAGGGAAATGAATGATGTCTTAAGGCAACACAGACTCATGACTTTACTTTATTTTGATAAAAGAATATACATTTTGTTTTAGTAAAGGCAAAAAAAATTTTTTTGTTTTTACAAAACTTCTTCAAAGTCACTAAAATTTATATTTTTATCCAAAATGTAATAAAAGCGGCAATTTAAAATTAATATCTGAATCATCATAAAAAAACAATACCTTGTTTAGTACTATTATTTTAGTAATAAAATATAGCCAAATCGCATCTTCAAAAAAAAAAAACACGTAAAAACTTCCAAAAAACATCGCGAATCGAACGATAACACTAACGAGGGAAACAGCCGCCATTGCCGGAAGTCGAAAACATCGTTTTCACGCACGAGGAGTTTTTATTTTCTGTAATTTCATTTCTAAAGAGAGTTCTATTGAATCGCGCATTACCGCTCTTTGGTAAAAAAACAGTAAACCGCTGATTACCGTGCTTTGGTACATTAAGAGTTAATTGCTTACATTAAACATTTTTTTTTCTTAGGCTGAATTTGTAATGGAGTGTGGAGACGACAACAAGTGTATGAGCAACTTACAGTTCAGTGCTGAATTGAAGAACCTGGATAAGTAAGCTACCTAATATTTAGAGCATACATCTTATGAGTTGGAAAACTAAATAATTTTCAGTGTTTTATATAAGAACAATTTTTGAATACTCTACTCAAATTTTTGTGTTTAATAAGAGTCAGGCCACACGCCAAATGCTCGCAAGCATTCCATCGAGCAAATGCACTTTTTTTGTATTATTACGCTACCTCCATGTCACATGGTAAATTATTACAAATTACAGTTCAAAGTTCATCAATAGAGAATTGTTTATATTGACTACGATGTGTTATTAATTGATAAAATTTCTCGTAATCAACCAATATTTCAACATGTTGTTATTAAAAAAACATGAAAAATCTACAACAGTACCATTTATTACTAAGTAAACCTGCATTATAAACATTTTGTTTAAAAAATGGTATAAATTAGGATTTAAAAGAGGATTTTTAAAATTTTTAAAACTAAAACGAATAAAATATGGTTAAATAAATTTAAAGAGTTATATTTTATGTTAAAAATTAGATTGAAATGAAAGAGAATGTGTAGCAAAAGTATGAATAAAATTTATGTTTAGATTTTAAAACTAAATTAATCTGAATCATTATCGTGGAAAAATATATTGAAAAGATTCACTGGTTAAATATAGCCTACATTTTATATATTATAGTGGCTATGGAGTCTTATCATAAATTCATATCTATACAGAAGCTCCTCCAATGCAGATAATATTGCTTCAACAGACCATGACGAATGATCTGTTGCCGAGTGATGCAGCGTTCACAGGCCACGGCTATGAGGGTTCCACACATTACCCAACCGCCTAACTACTGTTAGCTACCCATTCG
>MUZC01000262.1:1144220-1157615 GCA_002072015.1 Radix auricularia
ATTTATTATGACTTCTAAAGTAGTTTGGTTCTTTAGTTTGGGTTAAATCTTTTCCATGAATCACATAAATGAAATATTTTGAATTTATTTGTTTTATTTTTCTTTGTCTTTGTTACTCTTAGCACTTGAGACTTTTCTGGATGGAAAGACATACTCCCGTTAGTGTCCCATTTTATTTAATTAATCTAAGTATTTTTGTAAAATTTTGTTCTAACTTAATTTTTCTAACTTAACTTTGGTCCTGTTATATTTAATTCTTTTTTTAAAAAGCGCCTTAAACATTAATAACACTTACAAATAAGCGCTGTAATTTGTAAGAGCTAACATACAAGATACAATAATGCATTTAATAAATTAAAAACGTAATTTCTCAAGAGAATATTAAATTTTGCTTGCTGTGAAATAATAATTATATACTATACTATACTGAACAATACTGTATACACTGTTTCCGACGACTTTGAATTACTATACGTGTCAAAACTGCAGAATTACCATTCATTTATAATTAATTACACATGAAATCATAACATATATATAATAATAATAATATTTTCTTTACAAATTAAATTATAATTTTAAATAATATAATAATTATTAACTTACCTTTATAATTTTGCAGTGTCTTGATAACTTGTTTTTTTAATCAGTGATCAGTAATAAAATATTTCTATTTCTAGTAGTAAGTTGTAGTAGTAGTAGTAGTCTGCTGAGCACTATGTTCACAAGTATGATCAGAGTATCTGTCCGATTCAAATTTTGTCCTTTAAAGTGAAGCCGTCGCGTAGGTATTAATAGATTTGAAAGACTATTTGGTATGCTGATGATTTGTTTTCATTGTGAATAATCCAGTTTCATCTCTGTTTTCGGGCCCATTAAGACGAACTGATGTATACTAATTCGACTAGACTAGAAGAAAGTGGCGGCCATTAAAATTTTGATCAGCTGCAAAGTCAAGTCACGTGATTTTTGTTTACCCCTTTAAAATCTGCATTCGCTAATAAAATAGTGCATTTGCTCGATGGAGCCACACTTGTATCGAGCGTGCGAGTCTGCGTGTGGCCTGACTCTAAGAAAAGAAATGTGGTAACTCAATTCTTGCATGCCTGCTGGGTAACCGACTTGCTTGCTGTTGTACATTGACTAAATTGAGACTGAGCTTTAAATGGAGCATCATTTTCACTTGATTTACAGGAACTCTGAGGGAGTCCATGAGCTGGTGATCAGTGGTAGCAATCAGCTGCATGTTGAGATGCGTGTCAGCAACGAAGGGGAACCCGCCTACCTCACCAGGGTGTTTGTCATGAAACCAAAAACAGTCACTTACCTGGGCACTGACACCCAGGTCAGTCTAAGAAAAATAGCTTCAATGAATTACCTTACAAAATGGTTACTTGATTGTGGAATTTCAGTCAATGTTTTTTTTTTGTTTTTTTTTGCTTCATTTGGGGTCATGCACTCTAATCTTTTGACCACTTATTAAAAAAACCCAGCAATTTGTTAAAATTGAATGGCAATGCTTTTTTGTGCGCAAATTTTTAGTTTGTTTTTATTTTATTCAGATTTAAATAAATTAGCTCTATAATAAATAGACAAAGACTTATCAAAATACTCTAACCCTTTTCATTTGTTGTTATTATGACATATTACTTCAATTTAATGACTTGATTTTGTGATAACTTTGACACTTTGCTCTTCTTTAAGGATCATAGCTCCTGCATCTCAATCACTTAATTAAGTTTTGTTGTTTTTTTTTCTAGGACTCTGTGGTCTGTCAGAGTCTAAAGGATGATGACACTCTCATTATGTGTGATCAGATTGGGAACCCACTTCGTACGGAGAAGAAAGCCTATTTCACATTGAGACTGAATGTGCCAACAGCCTTGTCTGAGACAGATGAGCTCTACAATATCACAGCCTGGGTCAACACGTAAGCCATATAAAAAACCTTGTTTTATTTTTATCGATTCCCTACCGCAAAAAGTAAATTAAAAAATATGCAGATATGACAAAAAATGTTAACAATATTTTCATTTTATTGATTCTTGATAAGAAGAAACAAGAAAAAAACTCGGTGAGCACCATACGACCATCTGTATAAGCAGAAGGTCCTTATGCTACCTAAGATTTGCTGATGTCATAGATCTTTTGGCTCACTGACAAGCTTGCAGACAGAGCATGTGCATATGTGATGGAAAGCAGCTCAGAGAAAAGCAAGATATTGGTTAATTCCTCAGCTGCCAGTATGGCAAATATCGTAACGAACCAGCAAAAGCTGGAGAAAGAACATAACTTTAAATATCTAAGAGCCATTTTATCTAGAGATGGTACCTGTGAAGCTGAAATTCGAGCTAGAATTGGGTCGGCAATGGCAGCGATGACGAAGTTAACCAAAATATGGAACAACAAAATTATTAGCCTGCCAACAAAGCTCAGGCTATACAGAGCTCTTTTTAAAACCATTTTCCTTTATAGATGTGAGACCTGGACACTTATGGCAACTACTGAAAGCAAGCAGCAGGCATTTGAAAACAAATGCATGAGGGAAATTCTCCAGATTTCTTATGTATAACACAAGACCAATGAATCTGTCTGGGACAAAATAAACTCTAATGCGGGTCGTCAAGAAAACATTATAACAATTAAGAGACGTAAGATGGCATGGTTTGGTCATGTACTGCGATATGATACCCTGACAAAAATTATCCTTCAAGGCACTGTAAAAAGGGGCCGGTGAAGAGGTCGACAGCGGAAAAGCTGGCTTGACAACATAAAGGAATGGACAGGGATGGGATTGAATGACTTATTGGCCGCCGCTTACGATATGCAACTGTGGAGATCGTTATCTGTTAATGTGTCCATGCGCTCCCCCCAACAACCGCAACAGTCAGGGGCCTGATAATGATGAATAAGAGGATTAGATGATCTTCAAAAAAATTAATAATTTAAAAATGCCCATGTTATTAATACCAGTTTAAAGGAAATGTGATGTTGAAAAGATGTTGGCTTTGTTAGATATTTTTATGTAGTAGGCTGGTACACTTTTTACATGTTATTTTATGATGCTAAAGATACAAGATTAGAAATACCTTAGTTATGCAAAAATAAACAAAAGTAAGAAATTTAGCTTGATACAATTCTCATTTTTTAAATTTTAACTAATAATAACTATGCTGTGTTAACACATCATGTATCCTCATTTTATTAGGTAGTGTGCCTTATTGATTTCTCTTATAGTTCAAGCTCAGAAAATACACCTGTAAATGACAAGCATGTCCTAAAATTCCGTGTCATTAACAAGGCAGATATCTACTTGGATGCGTAAGTGCTCTTGACTAATTCTATAACCGTTAACTATTCCTGAAGGAAGCCATCAATCTCAATGTATCAAACAACTAGTTTCTCTACACATAAAAAAAAAGAATCTCAAAATATTTTCCTTAGACATTTGAATGCTTTTAATTTAACTCTTGCCTAAGTTTTAACGACTGTTACTCAATGTGTAGTTGTTTTTTTAAGTTAATAATTTTTTTTTTACATTTTGGTAGTCATGTAACAATTACCTCCTTCTAACTTGATAAACCTCTATTTAGTGACCTTAAAAAAAAAATTTTAAATAGTATTTGCCAGGTATTTGACTATGGACAGTTCTCCAATATTAAAATAACCATGTCCCAAATGTCATCTAGTTTTATGTTTTAACCAGTGGCGTAGCTAGAGGACCGCCCCGGGCGGCACAAAATTTTGAGGGCGGCATTTGGAGGCACTTAAAAAGTACAGCCATTTCCGACAACTGCCGTTAAATTATTTTAAGGGTTAAAACCAAAGTGAAACAAAATTATTCATAATTTCGAGTCTTAATTAACAAGTCACACAACATTCGTTGATTACATATTGGTTGTTATACGCAAACTCGTTAAAAAATTTACGATCGCTCAAAAACGTATTGATTTGTTTGAGAAATCATTCGGTATACGTAGCAGATTTATGAAAACTACACACAAAAACACGTCATTGCAAGGCCAAAAAATATGTGCTATGAATTAGCTGTGGCATGTGAACACTGCATCACTTGCCAAAAAACTGCTGCCTTGCAGACGGTCTTGGCTGACCAAAGGCTATGGAATCAAATCCAGAAAATACAGCAGGCTGAAGTCGGAGACCACGGGCCCATTGGCGCAAAACTCGTGGCACGCAAATCTCAATATTCAATATTGAGAACGAAGAAGAAGAATATCGCCACGGAAATTTTTGCGTTGAATTTCCAAATGCGCTAAATGATTTGCGAACAAGTGCCTATATGTCATCGTGGTTCAAACTTGTGTTTTACTTGCAGGTAGTAATTTATGTTACTGTTTCAGTTTTCATAAAAGTATTGTAAGGGAATTATTAAAATTTAAATTTATGTAGATTTTATTGCATTTAAGTAGCACACATTAAAATATGGTTATTTATTAAAATGTTACGCCTATCCAATTAAAGTAATGTGCAAATAATTTGAATTATGACAAGAACATGAAAATACTCAAATCTCTGTTAATGAACACCACAATCGGCATAAATAATTAAAATTAACATCTGATAAGTAACTAGTAAAACAAGATCAGATGCTGGAATTCTACTTGATTCCTTGCAATCTTTTTCTTTTCTATGTTTTATGTTATCTCAATTCATTGCAACTCGGGTTTTTAAAAAAAAATAAATGCTATCCCATATCATGGAACAAAGTGATATGCTAATACAATACGCTTTTATATCAACCAAAACAATTTGTGAAGAAATATGAGTGGTGAAAATTCAAAAGACGTTGTTATATCTTTAGAACAAAAAGTGCAACGAGAATTGATTTTATCAATGGATAGAATTTAAAATAAAATAAAAAAACTCTTTGATCAGGTGCATATCCATGCAAGAAAATATTTGTATATAATACCATATAATACCATATTACCTACTAAATAAAGAATTTGCACATCAAATAAATTACTCTTTTGACATTGTCAAAGAAAATTTCAATATTGAAAGAAAAACGATCCCGGTTTTTATTGCTGTACCTAAACTACTAGATGAAGGCATTACATTGGAAAAACGATGGGAAAGACCCTTTTGTCTATTAAAATTTATTCAACTGTACAGATTGAAAAATGTTGTACCCAACAGAAAATTTTTAATTTTGCTAATAATAAAATTCTAGCATTATATTCAATATGAGCTACAAAGGATGCTGCATACTGTTCTTGCATTTACAGGTGCAGCATTATTGTATGTTTCATCTGTGTTTTTAAAAGCTGTGTTGTTTTCTACCTCCACCTAAGCTAATGATTGGAAACATGTTTATTAACTTTCATCCTTGACTGGAGACTTTTTGTGCTAAAAATGCTACATGTTAAAAGTTTAATTATATATATTATAATCTTAATTTTTGCACAGCACCGTGGCCCCAGACAGTCCAATTCTGTGTCAGGGAGAGCCTAGAACTGTCAAAGACCTGGAAGATAAAGATGAGAGCAGTATTGGTGCGTCAGTGACACACAACTTTGTAGTAAGTGATTAACGTTGTAAAACTGTTCTCAACCCCATTGGTTCATGAGCAAACCCCTGCAGCAGCTTGAAAAGTGTGTTATTTGCTTATGAATCATAAGTCATAAAATAATATGCCAGTGAAAACAAATGCACCAAAGAATATGTAGAACAAGCTACAAAAGTCAAACCAATAAGCTGTATTTGAGTTTTATCATCTGCTTATGGGACAAATGGTGAGGGCCTCAAGTTTCAGTAGCTTTGTTTTGTGTATAAAACTTTTTAGTGTAGTTTCCAATATTTTAGAGCAAAGGGCTGTAGTCCTTGACCTCACTTATCTACAATGAAAATCACATCACTTAATACCCTGAAGAGAATGATAAAAATCTCAGTGATTTGTTCAAATATTCATTCCACACACATACATTTTTGAAACCAGTCTATATATGGATATTCTTATCTCTTAGGCTTCATGTTTTCATGATTTTAAAAAAAGGGAAAGATTGATTTTTTATGTAGTATTTTAGCCTCAATTTAGGTATTGCTTCTCTTAAATCTCTGGATAAAAAACTAGACAAAATATTTATTCAACTAAAGATATGTTATTGCATCTACTTCTTATGATTCATGTAATGAGAGGAGGATAATAATAATAAAGGAAAACTGAATTTTATGGATGCTATTTGAAGTTAAATATATTTTTACCTGCTGAATATGGTAATGATTTAAACAAGAAAATCAGCAACTAACCTGTCGGACCTCATGCAAATGTATGCAGTGTCATCCCAGCCAAACAGGCCCTGGCCCTAGGCACCCAATATCCAACCAACTGCTACTTTAACTCAGACTAGAATACTACAGGGAGTGGAACTGCCAGCACAGTAGCTTGGTCCCTGAAACAGTGCTACATCTTTTCATTTTATTTCTCACCTTGGATATAGCCAGATCAGCAGGAGAATTTCAGAAAATGTTAATAGCTTTTCCCTAAGGATGTAGCAGGTTGCCAGAGATGTATGGGCACGAGCTCAAAGCTGGGAAGAACGTAATAGCTTTTCCAAGAAAAGAAAATATGTGAGGGAATTCACACTTCTAAGACATATTATTTGTATTCCTAGCAAGGTCCACATACTGCAATTGAGCATTGCACTACTGTGGATTACATACAAGGTATTAATGGCAAGAACAAGCTTTTACATTTTGATACTCTAAGAAAATCAGATCTATGTTCCCCTCTGACTTTATTCTTATGATTTCTTGGGTCTGTTGAGTTGTTATTAACTTAATAGAGTTGCAATAGGTTTGGATGATTTAAACCTAGCAAATGATATGAGTTTAACCTAATGAATTAAAAACAGCTAAAGCTAGTATATTATTGATATACCATCAATAACTGTGAGTTCAGGCAATCTAACAGCCATTCTCATCACATTAATAAGATGTGTTATCTGAAAGCTCTCCCTATTCAAACATGACTGATCAGTTTGATGTAATATTTAGAATCGCCCAGTTTTTATTTAAAGGTCAATGAGAGTTTGTTGGCTTTACAAACTGCCTAAACTAATCTTATTGTGTGTCATAAATGACCTTTGGTCAAGTGGAGTTGTGATAGTGACCTGTCAGATCAAGCTACTGGGAAGGGGATAAGATTGTACCTGTAAGTAAACAGCACTTGATACTTGGAGGTGCATGATGGCACAAGAAAGGTAAAACTGAGAGCTGTATGCAGATTTAGAAGGAAATGCTTTAGGAAGTCAATTGGGTAAAGTTCACTTGGCTGACTACATTCAAGAAGAAATTTATGTTTCATATCAAGCTTGTACTGAAAAGGTGAATTGGCGTTTGGAATGGAATATTCTTTTTGCAAATGTGATTAATGGTGTTTTCATCACATATGTTTAAAATGAATGAAAAAATTTATATATTATTTATAAAAAGGCATATCAATAATTAATTTTAAAATGACTTTCCATACGTATTACATGAGGTATTAAAAGACCAAAATTTGTTTTTGACTTAAATCTCTTATTGAATGAGATTTATATCAGTTGTTCTGTTTTAAGCTGGACACTGACAAAATCTCAACCATTCAACAGGTTCGAAATTCAGGTCCAGGTGTGGTGGCTGAGTCATACATTATAATAAGATGGCCTTATGCAGTTGCTGACCCTACAGGCGGAGATGGGAAACATCTACTTTACCTGATGGAAATGCCAAAAGTAAAGATTACCAGTTAATAAATTAGTTTTATAATATTGATTTTTTAGTTTATATATATCTATTTAAAAACGATCCTAAATATGTAGATATTATATTAGATTTCAACTGTCTTGTTGATATTTAAAAAATTAATTGATATTAGATTGAGCTACATTCTGAACCCCAAACATAATTGTGATGTCTGAATACAAATATCAAACTTGACCATGATTCTCATGTTTTTTCCAGCACATTGGACCTGTACTGAAATGTAATGAAAATGAACTCACAAAATACATCAATCCTGATAAAATAAAGGTGATTGAAAACATATTTGATTTACTCAATTTTTCGACTAATAACATCAAACTCTTATTGCCTCATTGTTATTTTAAGTATTGTATTATTGAAGTTATTTTAAATATTCAAATCTAGTTTACCAGCTGAGCATTGTGAAAAAGGTGGTTTGTTTCAAATTAAAATTACAATCCATTGTGCAAGAAGGGTGAAAACTTGGAATAATTTTAAATAAAGTCTTTAAAAAGCCTTTCTTTCGAGCTCTTGTTAACCCAATTTTTTAACCCCAGTGCTCTTGTAAACCCAACATTTTCAGCATAGTTGTGGAGCCCTTGTAGGATATAAAATAATGTGGGACATAATTGCCGTTGTCACCATGCTTGGGGTTGGATATCACGATCACTTATCACAGATGAAAGAAAAAGCTTGTTTTATTAAAAAATGCTGTGCGGTATTGCAAAATGATACACAAAACCATTTAGGACGATTATGTATTGTAAATTTATCAAATGTTTTCATATTTTATTTCACAGAAAGTTGCAAACGAACCAGCGGCAGGAGCATTCCTTGACCTCGAAGAAGGGGATGCTGACGAAAGCAAAAGTGTAACAAGGCGGAAAAGACAGGCCGTAAGAGATACAAGGGCAAGCGGGGCAGTTGTTGTCATGGTATAAATTTTGCTTGATTCAACTATATATTTAAATTTTTGCTAAGCTATATTTATATTTTTGAAAGATTATGTACAATAAAAAAGAGACTAATTGTTTATAGCAAGGAGCAATCAATTTTCTTTGACCAGATCAAATGTAATTTCATTTTTATTAATTGTGTGTGTCAAGGAGAAATTAAGTTCAACACAAATTTAATCATTGATATGTTATTATGTCTTTTTATGTTTTATTAAACCTCCTTCTTAGAGCTGTCAAGACCAAGAAAAAGTGCAGTGCTTAACCCTGAAATGCCAACTGGGAAAATTGGAACCCAATGTGGACTTTGTGAAGTTTACCTTCAAGGCTCGCCTATGGGAAAGCACTCTACTATCTGTGAGTGCAGAAAAAATAATTTTCTCTGAATTTTCTTTGCACATCTCCTATTAGCACTCTGAGAGCAAGTGCTCATGAAATACAGATGTTACAGTGGAATTAACTCTTAATAAGGTTGCTATAAGGTTTTTGGAAAACTTCTGACTCAGTGCTGTAAGAATTTCCCTAATTGCGATCAACCGGTTATGAAATTTAAAAAATTGCTTAAAATCCATTTATATTATTATTGTTATACTGACGTCATCTCTTAGAATAAGAATGGTTATTTTATGCATCCGAAAGACCATTTTGAGTTTAAAACTATTTTTACCTGTAGTTTAGTACTATTACGTTAGTAATAAAGTATAGCGAAATCGCATCTTCGAAAAAAAAAAAACGTAAAAACTTCCAAAAAACTTCGCGAATCAAGCGGTAACACTAGCGAGGGAAACAGCCGCCATTGACGGAAGTCGAAAACATCATTTTTCACGCACTGATGAGTTTTTATTTTCTGTAATTTCTTCTCTAAAGAGAGTTCTATCGAGTTGCGCATTATCATGCTTGGGTAAAAAACGGTAAACCGCGGATTATCGTTTTTGCACAGTAAGAGTTAAATTAATGGTGTAGCTATCCATTTTTGTAACTACTGATGTGCTGAACATTTCTACAAGTCTGGTGATTCTTGAAAATGGTACCATGTGTACTCTTTTACAAATTGAGAAATTTAATTTGTAAATGTCATTTTAAAACACTACGTCCACTTATCCATGGTCCAGTGGTAGTTTTGATAGAATTTTGTGCACTGGCTGCAGGGAAGTGTCAAGTTACCGGTATGGCTAGTGTACTTATCTGTACGTTGACCCAGACATGCACACCAGTCTGGACTGGTTAAATGTAATTTCTATAAGTTAGTATTGGTTCATTTTTCAGTGGGTCATCATATAAGGTTGTTACGATGCTAGGAAAAGTTTGAAAGCTAAAACACAAGTTGATGTAAACAACAGACAACGCCATAAGTGTTACTATTACTATTACAAGAATACTTCATGGATGTAAGAAATGTACCTTGCTATCGCATAATGACTTTTCTTCGGCTGAGTGTCTAAAGCAGTTGAAGTAAAATTAACTTGTTGATTTCAAATCTCATGTTTTGAAAAAAAATTAAGGAAGGACTGTCACTGTTTGATTGTTCCAGGATCTGTACCTTGACAAAATTATAAAAATCCCAGCCCAAGTTTTATCCAAGACTTATCTATGGGCCATAGCATATTTTAGAATTGGTTAAAAAGTTATCCTTGACTTATAGATGGATATAAACATTTAAATTGTTTCGGAAAGATGTAAGTATTTATTTTTAACACAATTTCCCATGGGAAAAATTGCATTTAAATATTTGAAATGTCTGTAGAGCTTGATCCTGCAACTTCTCCTGAATCATACCAGATAGAGGGTTTGGGTCGTTTGCAAATGTGTAAATGAAGTGTCAAGTATGTGCAAGGGCCAAATAATACCAAAAAGATTTACTGGATTTCCTGGAAAATCAAAAAAACGAAAACTAATATCAGTATTTTGTCGCCAATTTCTCGTCAATCATCACATCTATCGGGTTGAAATAAACGCCAAACGATAGCTAATAATATTTAGAACAATTTTGAAGAAGGAATTTTTGGAAAAATGTCTTTTTGTTCGACTCCTGTAATTTTAGCATCAATTTTTGAAAGCAATTGTTTTGTTAAGTTTTTAAAATTATTGATTTTAATCTGGAATGATAGTTAATGGGGTTTTCCCACTTTGTGAATGCTTATGTTAGAGTAATGTGTGGTGCACATTATATTGACACATTCTTGGTAAGATGTAGGTAAGGGGATATGAAGTCATATTTTTTTTGTTTCTGAATGACTGATTTGAAATGACTTTTAATATAATCTAGAATGATTTCATTTGAATAAAAAAATCGGAAATTATTTTTGGAAATTACTTTTAAATACTCATTCAAGTTTTTATTACTTATTTTTATTTTTGAGTATAAGAGGAAAAGTTCTTTGCTACTCAGCACTCATTGCAAGTTTTTTAAAAAAATGTTTAAAAATTCTTTTTGCAAATTTAGAAACTAAAGTTATTATTATAAAAATAATTTTTGAGAAAAATATTTTTAAAAAAACAACAAACAAATAAAATATTAAAAAAATATCTATCTAACTCTCTCTCTCTCTCTCTCTCTATATATATATATATATGTACATATATATATATATGTATATATATTAGGGCTGCGGAAATTACCGATTAATTTCTCAATTAATCGGTAAATTATTTTATCGATTAAAATCATTTTAATCGATAAAAAAGTGATTAAAATTAAAGAAATGTTTTAGTTTTTTTTCGATTTATTAATAAATAATTAATAATAATTGTTGTTTTTTACCGTCAAAAAAAAGTTGGAAATTGTAAACTGTTAAATAACCTGTTTTATAAGGACAATGATATAAAAAAAAAAAAAAAAACATTGTTTTTAATTATTTAACAATGACAAAATTTCAATTCATATCCATTATATTGAACTACTTATATTTAAATATATCTCCTAACAATATTATTTCTTTTAAGTTATATTAAATTAAATACTTAAGTTATGGGCATTTTTAAAAATGCCATGAAGGGCACAAAATGTGAAGGAAAACAACATACTGAAAAAAGTGACTACGAGGTCTTGGAAAAAAAATAATACATTTTGAACCACTGGGGATAAAAGATGATATTTATAAAATTAATTTGTTAATACGTTATTTAACTTAATTTCATTGCTAACTATGTTTTAAAATTAACTTTAAAAAATATCATTTGCATGTTTTTATTACTTCCCTTGAAATTTTCAGTTTAATGACGTCATACATCTTTGTTTCTAGCTTTAACAAAATTATTGATTAATTAATTGGTAATTTTTCAAAAGTTAACGATTAAATTTAATATAATCGGTAGCAGCCCTAAGTCGACGGCGTTGGGGTATGAAAAATGGCATCGACATAACCGATGATCGAGTTAAAGCGAAAACCAATATGGCGGCAAAATATTGACATGTGCTTGAAATTTCTTTATGTACGTGTTGTGCGTTAATTAGTGATGGGACAATTAATCAGAATCGTATCGGAATATCGGGACCCTATTTCTTCACTCTTTCTTAAGGTTGTTAAGACCGTTCGTTTTTAAAGACCGTTTAAGTTTAAATATAACGCCGTTTTGCGGTGATTCCCAGATTGAGCGATACTGTGCCTTCGAAGCCACTTGCTTGATTTTCTTTACAAGCTACACAAATAAGTAACCTACACATCCCCTCATTGTCCCCGAACCATTCTCTTCTGGACTCGGAATGGTCTATCGTGACCTATATATGACTCATGACAAAGCGAACTCTTCTCTTATATAAACGTACACAAATAAATTAGGTACTCCTTTTGAACTTTTCAACCTTCAACTTTGACATATTTTAATTAATTCTAACCATTAGTTAAATAGCTTTAGCACACGGCCACTTCTTATGAATGAAACAATGAGAAGAAATGTAATAGTCAAAATGAGGTTGAAGGATGAATGGTTGCCAATGACAACAAGTCGGCCTTCTTTTTCCATCCTGAAATGGTGTTTGCTGGAATGCCATGCTGACGACTAAGGTCTACCTTTTTTTTCCCTTTTCTAGCTGCAGTATGATATCATACTTTTTCTCTAATGACTGATTTTCCAGTTTTCTCTTACCTCCTCCAGACATTTTAAGAATGAAAAATAAAACAACAGAATAGCTACAGGATGTTATCTTTTAGACAAGATCAACAAGAGTGCGTGAACTGTTATTGAACGATCAATTTTATTGGTTAGCTAGCATAAACGTAACCAATCGTAAAACTTTTTATAAGACGGGCAAAAATACGGAAGTGAGATGGTGAGTGGCAACGATAAGTAACATTTTCAAAAGCTGGCGATTTAAGTTAGCAACACAGGTCTCAACGCAAGTGGGCTGTGACGTCACCAGCACACATCGCAAGCTGATACTTTTTCGTGGCCTTGATGGCCATTGCCATAGTACCAGAAGCAACACAGCGCTGAGAGCAAAACGCAAGTGGGCTGTGACGTCACCAGCAGACCCTGGTGAGACAGAAATCATAGCTAACATTTTCAAAAGCTGGCGATTGGTCATGGGGATCGAGATAACCGATGTTAAGTGGCAAATTTGACCCTTTTTTGTGCTCGTGTTATGAGGTTTCGGCGACTTAAAAAAATCGAATTAAACGACGAGAAAATGCTAAGACAAAGAGAGAATTTGGCGGTTCCAATAAAAAACGTCGACATAATAGGGTGGTCGAGCTAA
>MUZC01000262.1:1189431-1221906 GCA_002072015.1 Radix auricularia
GGTGTCGCTATTCAACAATTTTCTAAACATTTATTTTTAAGAAAAAACTAACATGATTTTTTTACACACAACAAAATTATTTCCAGTTAATATTTGTTCAAAATATATATTATTTCCATATCTAGTAATGATTATAGTTAAAATTTCAAATTTAATACTTCTATTTAAAAAAAAAATCAGTTGTCAAAGATCACTCGCTTGCATAAAAACATTCATGCAATCTTAATTTTTGAACAAACCTGATATCATGATCAGGAACATTCATGCACAATCGTTAAATATTAAGTCTGATTTATCAAATTAAAACTTTGTAATGATAAATAACTTTCAAGAACACATCTAATTAAATTTTGACTTTTCATGACTGGTTTGTTTTGCATATATATACTATGAAAAATCAACCTGTTTTTGTAATTTTTTTTTTTACATCTTTAACATATTCAATTCAAAGATAACCAGATTTCAAATTTTTAAGAAATCTACAAGAGAAAAACTTAAACTTGAAGTTGGTCAAGTGACGCAAAATTTGATTGAATCCATTATAAATAATTTTAAAAAAGAACATCCTCCTTCATAAAATCATTAATTCCATCTCATATAATATGTACATAATGCATTTCACAAGCCAAACAGAATAGCAGCATAACTACAGTCATCTTAACATCCCCTCCCCAAACCCCTTCACTGTCAACCCTCATAGGGAAAAAATATATATCCACAAAATCCAACAATAAATTAGCAATGACGGCAAAAACCTGTACATGTGTTTTCATTTCTCAAAGACCTAAACACTAATAGCTGGTGGTTAATTGTTACAAAGTAATTAAGCCATTTTGTATAACCAGTGTGTACCTATTCTTGAAATTTCATCATAAGCCTCTAATGTTTTTAGAAGTATATCAATGTAATGCCAGTAGACTCAAACTCAGTCCCCTGTGTTTATTTGCAAACAGAAGATCCAAACAAATTAAAGGCACAAAAAAGTTTAAGAGTAGGAAATTGTTGATTGTTCTTTTCTGTAATCCAAGACTATCAAACACCTTCAAGTGGAAAAAAAGACCAATGAAAAGAACAAAATGTTATGTTTTAAATAAAAGTTTCCACTTATTAACGTTTCAAATAACAATTTGCTTGATTTTCTGGTATTGTAACCAGTGTACATTCTCTGCAAATCTTTTTAAAAGCGTGTTATTTAGTGCTAAGTTTTATGGACTGTTTTGATAAATTATTCGTGACTATAAGTGAAGAGTTTTTAAGTTGAGTAAAAAAATATGTACTTAATACAAATATAAATAAATAACCAATCTTAACCGTTGTCATGACGGAATTTTTTTAGTCTCCAGTCAGATTAAAACATGTGCTACCAAAGTATTTTGCATTTCAAAAAAGGAGTGAAAATCTGTGCAAATTGTAGTTAGCTATCTCCTACTAGACTTTGATTGTTTCCCAACAATTTTAGTATCAAGTCCAGTTTCTGATTCAGTTCATTTTTCGTTGCATCTATTTTATTAGTCATCTCTTGTTTGGTCTCTAGTATTGTAGCTTGGAGCTCTGTACGGACTTGACTAATTTTTTCATCAACAATTTCAAGAAGATCTGAATGATCTTTCACAAAGTCCACTTCTTCAGCGTCAGAACAGAGAGCCCCTGTGATGCTGGCTGCCCCTGAATCAGGGGAAACTGAAGTGTTTCTGGGAGGGAAAAATCAAAAATTAAAAACAAAAATTAGAATACTAAAATAAAAGTAATAATTATACATGCTGACTCTTTAGAGTTCAGCAGCATCAGTTTTAGTTGCTTTGAAATCAATAGCGATGCTGATGAGGATTTCAATAACTAACTCCTAGCCCTATTAACTATTAACAGAAGTAAATTAAACATTTAAATAGTGTCAGGCCATGTTAACAAGCTGCATTGGAAAGAGCCAATGACAGTGAGTAAGGCAGAAAATATCATTTAAGCCAAAGCTGAATATCTTGGATATAGTTATTTAGTCCTAGGAAAAAAGAACTAATTAGATAGCAAAGCATGTCAAAATAGTAAAGATATTCATGGGTCAAAATGGAGTGAATTGATCTGCACCCCAATCCCTAACCCTCAATTTTAAAGCCCTTTATCATGAAAGTCTAATTTATCATACTCATACTCACTTGTTATCAGTGGCCCTCATGGTTACCACATTGCTGCACACAGCTTGTAGCATATCATAGATGTTTACCTCTTTACCACTATTACCCAAGTCATGTTCTTTTGAGGCATTAAGCAGTGAAATTGCTGCACTGGGTCCAAGTATACTGCTCATTATGGTTGAAAAATCGTGTTGATTTTGGGGTTGCTGGCTATCTTGATGAGCTGTTATTAAACCAGTGAGTGACTTTAACTTGTTCTGGTTAGGAATGCAAAGTTAAATGCATCATTTGTCAAACAGATTGTTCCATCATTAAATCAAAATAAGAACATTTTTCTTAATATTTTTATGTACTTATAAAGTCAAATAACAAAAATACATACACAAACCTTTTTTTAAAAAAATACATTATTTAAAATGCACATATTGCTTTCCTATGGACCATTTAATAATAAAGTGTTAAAAAATGTTATCCTTGACACTTATAAATAACTGTGAATTGCAAATATGTGTCCAGTAACGAAAATCATTTTCCGAAGAGGCTAAACCTTAAAATAAAAAAAAAAATCAATCAGTAAAATCTTAGACACCACCAGTTTAAGTTTCAAGTGCCAGAAAGAAATGTTTGGAATGTTGAAACAAAAATAGACTTAACTGGTTTCTAAGTAATTGGACTATTTAATAGGCATTTAAGCAAATGATAAAATTTCAAATTAATTTCAATGATTAAAAATATGACTTTGTCACTCTCACAAATACTTCTTTTTCCTAGATAGGGATATTCAGTATGAATGTGGAACAAATGTATCTTATTAGCCATTTATATTTAAATTGGGTCTTGTCCATTTTGACTTTAAAAATTCAAATTATACACTACTAAAAAAAAAACTATCATCCGTGCAAACAATCAGGATTTTTTTAAAAACTCACTTGTTCATACTGTTCCATAGTTGTAAGAAAGTCTTTAGCCTTGTCTGACACAGACTCTCCCATTTTGTCAATATCCTTTTTAAGTTTACTCATATTAAAAAATGGTCCTCTTGGAAAAGCTAGGTGTGCATCAGACTTCTGCGATAAGCTAATCACAAGGGACTGAAGCTTGAATGATGTCCTTTCCCCAAGAGATAGGAACTGGTAAATAAGGTTAATTTATTACATATTAGAGATCTTATCTTAAGTTAAAAATATAAATAAATCAACTTTTTATATGATGTAATTTCTTACTCACTCATTAAAATTATGCAATTCAATTACCTTAATAGAGATGTTCGAGAAGCTTTCTTCAAATGAGCATCTACATGCATAAAACTTTGTAAGGGACTCATCTGATAAAAAATTCCCTAACAATTTTCCATGGACAGTCAATAAGTATCCATCAGTGTCGTTGCATATTTCCAGTGTTCTTGATTCACTTATAATACAAAAACCATTTATTCTTGCCCGATCTGGTTTTTTACAATTGAGGTTTAAAATACAGTGGAATGACTCCTGACTTTCTCCAAGATATTTCAGTTCAATTTGATCCCCAGTGCAAATCTTGATACTGAAATTTGAACAAATAAATTTTTTTTTTCCAAAAGCTCAGTCAGGGAAAAGAATGCAGGTCTTTAAAAAAAAGTGTAATGAATAGATTTGTACATTGGTAAAAATGATAATAATCATTATAATTGTGACTGCATAATGGGAAAAAAATACTCAAGCTTCTAATATAATACTCTTTAGCATAATGAATTATAAATGATTAAAGGCATTTCAAAAATAATTTTAAAAATAATATGTCTACTCACTGAAAAATATACTCGAAAAAACTCTAATTTTTTTTGTAAAACTAAAATACTTCATTAGGCTACTTTTGTCCTGGTTATGTAATGAAGATGATTTTTATAATTTTTATGGTCAAATTTGAAGACAAAAGACTTTACTTTAAGAACACCACTCATAGACAGTAGAGTTCTTCCAGTTCTTCATAAATTCAACCAGAAATAATTGTTTATTTTATAAAATAAATGAACTGTTATGCCAAAATTTCATGATCCATTGTCATGGTTGTCATTGTAAACTTTTTTTTAATGGTCACCATACTAAACACTCAATAATAATTTAACTCTAATAAATAGGCCTACTTATGGCCCATTGTCATTCAAAGATTCAATAAAATTTTAATGGGCAATAAGATATGAGTTTAAGTAAGTCAATAATTAGTGCCACTAATTGGCTATGGTATGCTAAATTTTACTGTTTAAAAGACATTTAAATGATTTATTATCAATTAATTATTTTTTAAAATTTATTTATTTAAAACATAACAGTTGCTCCTTCTGTGTAGAATTTTGTTGCATCCTACGTTCTTATAAGAAAGCACAGCCCATGCTGGCGCCTGTTAGCAAGTGACGCAGTGTTCACAGGTCAGGGGATGTCCATAAAGAACGTCACGCTAATTTTGACCCCCCTCCCTGGGAGAGGGGTTAACTTTTTATTTTTTCCCCCATCACAAATATCGGACCCCTCCCCCATCCCCCAAGTATGTCAAATTTTGGAGAATTTTTTTTTTAATTAACAAAAGAATTAAAATTTTATAGAAAACACAGTGACGTCACACATGGCCCCACCCCTCCCCCTCACCCGCCCCCGGTCACAAATTTCTAATTTAGAAATACAACACAAAGATAACTTAATACAACCCTCANATAGACATAAAGATAAAAACACCTTTCTTATTCCATATGCAAGAACAAACACATACAAGTTTTCTTTCTTTCCGTCCGGTATTCGGGCGTGGAATGGGTTGCCTGAAGAAACCAGGAAAGCCAACACTTTATCATCATTTAAAACTCTAGTAAGAATACAGGACTAAACACAAACCATAGAAATACGTAGGACGCAATAATCTTCTGTACAGAAGGAGCGTCTGTAACATATAAGATAAGTCACAGTTTTTTTTACATCATTCCCCCCCCCTCCCGTAGCATGACATACTTTATGGCCGCCCCTCGTGATTATGAGGGGATGGTGTGAAAATATCCAGGCGCCTTTTATTTCCACCCAAAAATCAGGTACCCATCAGAGCTTGGTGGACTCAGGGAACCCTTAGCCTCAGGAACATATCTGAGATATGTTCTTTATCTCTGCCTTCACTGAGACTAGGATCAACAAATCTCAATACGCCAGCCAAGCATGCATGCTGCTTGACTACAGTGCCTCCATTAATTTTAAACCTTCAATGCCTTCCTGAAACCCTTCAACTTTCATTTTCACTTATGGTTGGTGGACAGCTAAAAACTCAATGATTACAATTATGACTGAGATACTAGTAACTTTAGTAACAATATAAATTATTAAAAACTAAAATGTAAGTTAGTACAGTAGGGGCTTAAACTCATATCATGTCATTAAATAAACAATGATACTGAGAGCAATGTTTAGAGTACCTTTCTTCATCTATTTCTTGCTCTGAGTCTGAATCAAAATCAGATCCAGTTTCACTAAATCTTGTAATAGATAGTGGTGACTTATCATAGTTCCATGAAAAAGAAAGGTCACAATAATACTCCATGATACTTTTCATGACATTAATCATTAATCACAATCAGCCCCAGTCCTAGTAGTATAATAACTCACTAGTTATAGACTATAGACACTATACTATAAGCTATAGGCATAGTCTGTTAATTAAGTTTAAGATTAAAGTGGAAAATGGGCAGTTTAAGTTTAGGTGCGTAGGTCTTGGCCTTTGCTTAGACTTAACTCTTAACTTGACTTAACTATTTCAATTTCTCACCGAAATTTTACATGAATAAATAAAAAATATTGTCATGTAAACTTATGAATTTTCTTTATCATATTAAATCTAGAAATTAATATTAAGCAATAACAGAGCTAATTATCTGGGCTTTTTAATTCTAGTAGCTCATGACACTCAACGATTGTTTATAGGCAGCAGTGCTGCCAGCGACAATTTTAGGAAAAACCTAGCAAACACCTCAAAATAAACCTAGATCAGAAGGAAAAAAGAGAAAAAACCTAGACATGCTAAAAATAAACAAAAATGACGTCACAAAGCTCCCCACCCCCTTATTTCAAATAGAGCATGTCTCAAATAATTTTTTTTGTCAAGTATTATTCAAGTATGTATTTAGTGTAAGTGTAAGGGTGCAATCCAATAACATAAAGGATGTGAAGCCATTTAAAACGTCACTAAATAGTTAGGAATTAAATATTAAAGTGGAGCTTTCATTTATAGTTGCACGTTTTTTTGAAGTGACATCACAGCCCCCTCCCCTTTGTCACAAATCTCACAAAAGTATGGCTACATTCCATCCTTCCCCAAAATCGTTTTGGCATTTATTAATATATTCTACATAACTATTTGTAAAATATACTTACATTTGATTTTTTTATCACTTATGTAATTTATAAATCCTTTGGCAATCTTATCAGCATTCTTGGAATAATTCACTATGACTATCTGAGTCTTGTATTAGATTATCTTTAGCCTATACTCAATACCACATATACTTGAGAGTTTATTCTCTCATCGCCGACAGAAGAAAATGTTAGAGTTAGAGCCTCTAATAGTCTAATAAAATTAAATATTTTTGCCCAATCAAGTTTTTTTTAAATCTTGTACCAGAATTGTACAGACATATGGCGCCACCTTTCGAATTTAGTAGCATAGAGCCATATATTATGATAGATATAATAATGGAACATCAAAGAGCGGCTAAAATAATGTTGCTACATACTGGATATTTTTATTTTTGAAAAATTGAATTATTTAGAATTTTAATTGCTTATATTTAATAACTTTGTTTCTTTCACATGGAATATTTACTATAAAATTATTTTTTTTAAAAACCTAGATTATGACTATTTTTGAAATAAAAAACCTAGAAACCTACACGAGGTAAAAAAAAAAAACAACCTAGATCTAGGTTGAAAAACCTAGCGCTGGCAGCACTGATAGGCAGTGAGTGTACGTCGGCAACTGGACGAATAGAACCAGAGCTATCTTTCCGGAGACCAGATGAGTAGAAGATGGGAGCCTACGGGTCCGGCGACTGGTCTATCTAAAGATCCCCTCCATGTTTAATATTAGGGACCATCCATATATTACGCAGTGGCGTCGCTAGGGGGTTGCGGTGGGGGCGGGCCGCCCCGGGGACACCATCAGGGGGGGTGACACCAGACTGTAAAATTCTATATATTCCTGTATTTTGGCACTGGAAAACTCGGAGGAGTCCTATGGGTTAAATCATGACGGGTTGACACCAGGAGCTACCGCCCCGTGAGACACTAACCCTAGTGACGCCTCTGATATTACGTACGCACAAAGGTCGTATTTTCGAACCCCCTTCCCCCTGTCCCCTGTTGAACACCGTACATTTTCGGTACCCTTCCCCTATGCGTACGTACGAATTCGCTCAACGCCCCGGGTGCCCTAAACGATGTAAAGACGGCTCTGCTCCTTCGTCACAAATGGTTGACCTCCCTCCCCCCATCTAGGTGTGTGGTGTCATTTATGGACGACCCCTTTGTGACGTCATACTGTCCATGTTTTCATAACGAAGTATGACTGGGGGGGGGGGGGGGGAGGGTTCAAATCGGCATAAATCGCGTGACGTGGTTCATGAACGGCCCATTTTTAGGGTGTTTTTTTTTTAAAAAAAATTTTAAAATTATTATTTTTGTTGTTGTTGTTGTTGTTGTTGTTGTAATATCGTGTTTTTCATGTTGAAATTGTTGACGAAATACAATATAACATTCAAAATTTATTGCCTTGAACAGTGCATAACAAAACTGATTTTGAAAAACAATAACGAGCAGTAAAATAGCCGTCCTGTTATGTATATATAACGGCTAAGGCACCGATGAGCAAAAATTTCTACTAATTTCAAGAAATGGAAATTTATATCAAACGCATATATTTTAGCCAACGTAACGCCACTCTTTAAGAAAGGTGATAAATCAGACCCTGGTAATAACAGACCTCTATCACTTACTAGTATCACCTGTAAATTACTAAAACACATAATATATAGTAAAATAGTTAACCACCTTGACAAATATGCCCTATGCCCACATCAACATGCCTTTAGAAAAAACAGATCATGTGAAACACAATTGATAGGCCTAATAGATGATCTATCAAAAGGCTTAGATAATAATATTCAAATAGATACAATATTACTAGACTTCTCAAAAGCATTTGACAAAGTTCACCACCTTAGTTTACTTTTAAAAAAACTTAAATACTTTGGAATCTCAGGTCCCTTACATCACTGGATCCACGATTTCCTTTGGGTAGGAAGCAAACTGCAATAATTAATGGATCTAAATCTGCACCAATTAAGGTTAACTCAGGCGTTCCACAAGGAACTGTGCTAGGTTCCTTATTATTTTTAATGTATATAAATGATTTACCCAACAATATCTCAACAGGAACAAAAGTAAGGTTATTTGCTGATGATTGTATAATCTATAGAACAATTAAGTTAGAACAAGAAAGCAAACTTTTACAAAAAGACTTAGATGAATTAATAAAATGGGAAACTAACTGGAGTATGTCCTTCCATTCAGAAAAATGTCAACTGCTAAGAGTAACAAAGAAAAAGAAACAAATAAATTCAAAATATTTCATTCATGGAAAAGAACTAACCCAAACTAATGATGCAAAATACTTAGGAGTCATAATAACTTAGAAACTATCATATAATCCCCATTTCAATGAAGTTATCAAAAAATCAAACAAAACCTTAGGTTTTATAAAAAGAAACTTTTACAAATATAACAAAGATAGAAAACTAAAATGCTAACTCACCCTGGTGAGACCTATACTAGAATATACATCTTCTGTATGGGACCCATCCACCAAAGAAAATATTGATAAGTTAGAACAAATTCAAAAAAGAGTTGCCAGATTCATTACTGGAGAATATTCAAAACTGATAAGAGTAACACCATTAGTTAAAACATTAAACCTTGAAACACTAGAGGATAGAAGAACCAAGAGTAAATTAGTAATTATACATAAGCAATTAACTCCAAGCTAGAAATACAGAAGGAGCGTCTGTAACATATAAGATAGATAAGATAAGATAAGTTAAGATAAGATAAGACAACACAAAGATAAATTAATACAACACTCAGATAGACATAAGGATAAAAACACATTTCTTATCCCGTATGCAAGAACAAACACATACAAGTTTTCTTTCTTTCCGACCGGTATTCGGGCGTGGAATGGGTTGCCTGAAGAAACCAGGAGAGCCAACACTTTATCATCATTCAAAACTCTAATAAGAATACAGAACTAAACACAAACCATAGATATACGTAGGACGCAATAATCTTCTGTTTAGAAGGAGCGTCTGTAATATATAAGATACGATATGATAAGATAAGAACGTTAGGTCTAAATCAAATGTTAATTACTTCCAATTAATTTAAAGTTCATAATTTCGTTTGCAATAAATTATAAAACATTATTGCATATCAGTCTTGACTCAGTCGATCTGGAGGCAGTTTGCAGCCAGAGCGGTTTACTTTACTAGGTTAAGGTTTAGTATAATAGTTTGTTGTGCGTTCGTACATTCAGTCGAGACCATCTCCCTCCCCTTACGCATTCATACGCATAATTCCGTTAATTTAAGACACCCCCTTCCTTGTATACATAATTAATGGATGGCCCCTTACTGTCGCTCCTTCTACGCTAAAGATTATTGCGTCCTACGCTTATTCATGGCTTATATCTAATATTGCATTTTTATGCAATACAAATTATATTTATTAAAGAGTGATCTTTATCTCTTTAAATAATCTGTTACTTTTGTTTATCTATCAAATTATTTCTGTGTTTGCAAATATTTAAAAGCTATTTAAAAATTTACTATTTTGACTTAGATACTGATATTAACACCAAGAAAGATTGAATATATTACAAATTACATGCATGTCAGCCACTTAAATTGACAAACTGAAATATTTAAGTAGGTAGTCCAAAATTATTCTTTATAAAAAGGGATGAAAATTTTTATTTTAAACCATCACGATACCATACATTTTTAAACGTCGAGCCTTTAATTTGAAATGGGGGTTGGTCGCATTTTATAACCTTGCAGATGAGGATAAAAATGCAAGACTATACGTTAACCATGAATAAGCGTAGGAAGCAACAATCTTCTGTGTGTGTATAAGGGGCGTCTATAATGGATAGGATAAGATAAGACGAGAGAAGATTAAATTTTAATACAAAATAACGCAACGGAAGAGAATAACAACGTGTAGTGTAGTTACTCTTTTTAAGTCTTGCGGTTTTATAAGGAAACGCAGTGAAGGGGGTCAACTGCCCCACCGATGTTGCTCCACTGCTGATTGTCGGTTGAATAAAAACAATAATAGTTTATAAAAAACAACTTTAAAAATAATTTTATTTATTAAAAACTTACAGACCCCCCCCCCCCACACACACCTTCTGCGTAGAACATTATTGATTTTTGCGTTCTCACAAAAACGCAGAGACAATGTGCTGGCCTGTTTGCAGGCCACGACTATGAGGGTTTGTGTGGCTAAACCGGACACAAACCATAGATAAGCCTAGGACGCAATAATCTTCCGTATAAGATAATGCAAAGCCACCGTTGTTTTTCCAATTGTTTAAGGTACGCATCGGAGTTGGATGGACACAGAGACGCCCTTAGCCAATACCCTTTAACCTCGGGAGCAAAAGCTTGCCCTCAAAGAGTCGAGCCAAAAACTTTTGGTGTGCCAGTCGAGCATTTAATGTGACATCCCATTGATTAGATCTCATCTTCTTCACTCTTAACCACAAAATAAGCCCCACCCCCTTTCCCTATTGTAGTCAATGACTTAGTTTATTATCCTGTATCCCCCTTTAATAAATTGTTATTTATTTTTTTGCTACGTTGTGGTGACTTTTATTATGTCACAATATCTAGTTGACAAACTGGTGAGTTTGTGTGTGAGGGGGGGAGTCAAGGTATGAGAATAACTTTTAATAAATGTTATGTCATTGTTGTGAGCTCCAATCAGATAGTGGCTTAAGAGGAGTTCACTTGTACATAATAGTGGAAGTTTTTGTACTTAGGAAGGCAGACACGTTATATATAGTGTGGTGAGGGGAGACACACACTAGAGAGCAAAAACACACGGTAAAGCTGACCAGAGGAATTAGGGAGATAACTAAGGAACATTAGAGAGCGTTGTTAGGAATAGATACCACAGAGAGAGAGAGCGTATAGCTCTAGGTACACATGGAGGTCTGCTTAAGTGTATCAGTGTAGTAGTGGTAGGAGTAGCGACATTGAGTCCCGTTGTCAACTGATTATTCTATAGTCAGCATATTCACTTAGGTGTAACGTAGTATTATTTTAAATAGAATAATTATGTGTACCAGAATCCTTTAGGGAATTGCTAATGTATTGCTGATGTAATCAAGACTTAGGTATCATATGAACAAGAGTCAAGATTTTGTATTAATTATCAAGAACCCAATACTTAAAAAGGGAGACTCTGGATAGATACAATGGAGGGGGAAGCTTTCAGTGAAACTCGCAATAAATTAGTTAGCTCAAACATTGTATGCATGCTTGCATTATTTTATAAAGTTAAAGTTAAGGAGCAAAAAAAAAAAAAAAACAACAAAAAAAAACAAACAAACAAACAAACAAACAAACATTGTTAAACTGCACCGAATCATGAGTTGCTCCAGATAAATTATCCCCCCGCTTCTGCAATTCAGTTAACTATTGCCAGTAGTTTCCTGAAATAGTTACCTGAACATGTTATTCTACGTCAAATTATATGCTTAAAACACATTTTGAAACACTTTTCGACCCCCGATTCTACTATCGGCACACATAATGAAGCCCCCCCCCCCATTTGTATGCATCCAGTCCTACACCAAATAAATAACTCGTAACACAAACTGAAATGATGTTTTAAAATGTCACATAAATAAAGGCGTCAGAATAAAAGCAAATCGTATCAAACTTACGCATTAATTAAAATGTTATTTTCTCAATTTTTAAGTAAATGTACATTTTTCTTGAAAATATTTAGTAATTAGTCTACTGTTGATGTATGGTATAGACTATATATTTTTGTGCCACCTTGATTATGTCTGTGCTTAAATTTTCTAAATAGTGTGCACTAACATACTGAATTCAATAGAATTATTACAAAACTTAAAATATCCTATAATTTCAAATCGTGCTTTTTATAAACGCACTCAGCACCATATAGCACCAAACAAATGTGTAACTAAAACTACAAAAAGCTGTCATCTAGAGGATTAATATAGTGTTTATGAGAAATAACAAACTACATACATTAAAATTGGGCTAGCCACCTTTTCTTCATATGAACATAATGTGGTCTAAGATAGTCACCTTTGTGGTTCGCAGTGGGGTTACAGGATATTCTGTTTCTAAGGTTGGTATAAATTATAAATCAGTGCTTCTCAAACTTTTTAGTATGGTGGACCGGCAGGAATTTTTCAATTGACACAGGGACCGGTGCACTATTTTACCTTTACTGACGTGGTAGCGAAATTTAATGTATTTAAGTTAATCACTTTATGTTCTTATTACCGAAAAATTGATATAGACTAAGGGCTAAGGGTTTGTTTTGAAGGTTGCAAATGAAGGGGTATAATTATATTTTTATGACCTTTCTTGATAACTTCTGTGGACCGGCGGCGGATGGCTCAAAGACCGGCACCGGTTCGCGGATCACCACTCTGAGAAGCACTGGTATAGATGACCAGAGTTGAAAAAAAGATTATTTTAAATTATTTTTAAGTATAAAGTTAAGGTAAAATTCAACAATATTTATTATTTATATATTTAAAATTAATCCTCAATGAGTTTTCGTACAACTCAAAATTTTTATTGTGTTACGAAATAATAACATGGCTTAGTAATTGTTAAATTTCAGTTTGGGGCCGTTCATCATTTACGTTTGTGCCAAATAAAGCTTTTAATACGATTTTTAGAAGAAATAAAATAGGACTTTTAACTTTCTTGTATCTTAAAGACAAAAGTCAGAAGTAAAATGTTAGCGTGCGTATGCTTATATTCAAATATTTCCCCTTCTATTTGAATTATGAACATATTTATTTTGTATTTGTTGGTAAGAACAAGCTACCTCATCCCAAATAAATCTTTTCAAACAAGAACGAGAATTATTGATGGAAAAAAGATTTTGTTTTTAAATTGAAAATGAAACGAGAAAAATAATTTTCAACTTTCGTAGGAGAAAAATTAAAGACTTCGTCCAAAGCTAGCATGAGATTTTATTTATATTTATTATTTTGTGTAAGATGTATTCTGTGCTATTTCCGTATACCCTCCTTTTACTACTGAAAGGACATTTTAAAAAATAAATTAATAGCTCATTTAAAACACTCCCATTTAATTCAATTTTAGGAGACATCCTATGCAAGCTGCAAGTTTTTTTCCCTCAGTAATGTAAAGAGTTATAATTCGATACAGACAAGAATCATTTTCTTTATATAGAGCAGCGGCGTTGGGTACCAATTTTTTTCCATTGAAAAGGGCGGTAATTTTTCACACTTTCCCGGACTAATCCTACTTGCAGGATTTAATACTACTAAAAATCTTAAATATTTACTAACACAAAATGCAAGGAGACTTTGATAAAAACGTCAAAGTAAAGAAAAACTCCGATCAAATTTATTCATTAATCTTTCCCCCCTTAATTTTATGGTACCTACTCTTCAAATTATTGAACAATGACAATATCAATTATAATTAATAATGTTAGTACTTTGAATCTGAACAATATTTTAATTTAACTAAATTTAGTCCCATAAAATATTAGTATATTTGAAAAGTGAAAGCAAAATTAAAAAAAAAAATTATCTGAAAAATATATATTTCTCAAATTAACACAATAATTTTGAGGTAAATAGAATATCTATTCCATAAAATTTATGTTTTTTTTCCATCAATTTTTTTTTTCAAATAAAAGTACAGTAACCCTTCCAATCGTATAACATTGAAAATTCATCAGTTCTTTCCCTTTTTATTGTTTCCGGTTTTGTATCATTGAAAATCCCCAATGCCATAACTATTTTCGCTTCGCAGTCTTCATAGTTTCAGTAGAGACCTTATTAAAATGTGTAACTGCTAGCACTTAATTTAAAAGCTATTTTAAGCACTTTAAAGTTTATAAATTTAATGCTTGGTCTCCCAATAATAAAATATAATATGGCAGCTACTGCCACTAAAACAATCGTAGTAAGTATTCAGTGAATTTATTCAGTATTCAGAGTATTTTTTTTTTTTCAAATGAATGTTTTGACAAAAAAATTCAAACTTGTCTGATCTCAATCAAACCTATACCATTAGAAAGAGCTTGAAAATTTCAATTCAGTGATACTAGGTTTATGTTTCTATGTCAAGTGGTTAAAAAGTTATTGCATTTTTAGTGCCTGAGTTTTTCCTTATATAATTGTTCCGAAATCTGTGACCGCAAATCGACACTTTAGTCCCTAAAAATGTAATAACTTTTTAACCGTTTGAGATAAACCCATCAAATTTTCAGCATAGTTGCATGAATTATATTGCTTTAAGAATAACTAATTGTAAGAGCAACATTGTTATGTTCTTTTATATAAGTCAACTTTGTTAAGCAATAGGTAAGTACATTTATTTTTAAAATTTGAATTTTGCATCAATTTTCAACTATAATTTTCAAATTTTTAACACATATAATTCATATATCTTTCAGGGATTATTCCCTAATTTATTAAATTATTACAATTTATAATTTAAATGGAGGTGTATGCTTTTTATTTCATAGAGAACCTTTGGTGATCTGAAATTTTTTTTTTTTAAACGTTCATATAGATCCTCAATAGCGGAAAGTACCGATAAAAAAGAGATGAATGTAAAGTGCTGCAAAAATTTAAATAAATATAAAATTAAAATTTTGTATTATATTTATATATATAATTTCCAATATATTCCTTGTAATATGAAACTATGAAAATGTAGGTTTGCCAAAATCAAAAGTTACTTAAAACTTTAATCAGTGAATCAAAGTATCTTACTTAAAATGTTAAGACCTATTAATAACTGACTAATATGTAAATGATATTTGCTGTGTTAGTCCTCCAACATAGCAGCAGTGGTCTGAAAGTCCTTCGATGTAGATTTGGTCCTATAGTGATAACCTTCAATGAATTTGCTATCTAAACATTGTTGAGGAAAATATTTTTATATTTAAACAAAAATTAATCAACAATCATTTTTATATTTACCAGTGGTCTCAGTACAGATGAATTATTCCTCTAAGTAGAAACATAAAGTAATCCAATCTAGAAATAAAACAGTTCCCTTTTTAGACTTAGACAGGAACAAGGCAAAACCTAACAGGCTCGTATAGTGCCGTATAGCATCAATCTTATGTTTGAAAGATATTCCACATCTCTTCAAATGGTTGCTTAAAGTTTTGGTGCATGGATGTCTTGTTGTTATGTTTTTTTTTTGTGGTGACAAAGCTTTATGCAATTTGATGCCTATACTATATGCTGGCTATCTTTGTAGTTTTTAGGAAATTTCTTTTGTGCTGGTAAAATTTTAAGAAGTCATTAGTGCACCCTAGGAACACAAAGGTAATGCGATCCATATTGTTATACACATACCATCATTAAAAAAAAATAACCCCTTTTCAGTCCATGACGGACTCTAGGGCAAGTGAAGTAGCGTTCACAAGTTATTAAGCCCGCGGTGGTCTAAGTAGTAGCGCTTTAGAATGCTGAACGATGGGAAGAACCCTAGTCACGAGTTCAAACCACGTTACTGGCAAGGCCCACGGGGCATTGTGCTAGCCACACAATCCCCTGCTCGTTAGTGGTGGCTTAATAACTTGTGAACGCTACTTCACTTGCCCTAGAGTCCGTCATGGACTGAAAAGGGGGTTATACCATCATTACTGTCAAGAAAAACCAAGTATATGCACTTCAACTCTGATCTTGTAGACAACCTTTAAACTTTTAAGATCTATTCAGTGGCCGAGAAGTTGCCCAGAGTTACCCAAAAAATGCGTAAGGTATTAATAAAGTAGGTGAGGTGTTTCCTGAAGTTTAGATGTAAAGCCCAGTGACAATTGTCCTCCAGTGTCCAGTTTTGTATTTGCAGAATATCTTTTGCTCAAGTCAGATAACATGTAAAAATGAAAGTTAAAGCGAAGCTGTAATTTACTATAAATAATAGATCTACTTGAATTTAAAATAATGCTTTTAATAAATAATAAATGGCATATGCTTCTAAATTTTTAAATGGTATATCTTATAGTTATAGTACAACAAAACCAGCAGTAAATTCTATTCTTTCATCGAATTAAAAATTTTAATATATATTACGGGTAATGTTTTGCAGTCTTTTCTTTCTGTAGAGTAGAGAAGTCCACTACACAAGGTTGTGAGGCTTTCAAATAGGTATTTGTAGTAGCTGTTGCTGCATGGGCTTCAATTAAATTTTGGAGAAATAGCTAATACCTGTTAAAATAAAAAAAGAACTGCTTATCAGAAAGTTAGCAGAAGTGAAATTCACAAATTTACTAGCGATAAAAATATAAATTCTTTAAGTCAGTTACAGTTATAATTAAATAAAGCAAAAATGTTTAATTTGACAGTACCGCTCATAAAAAGCATGTACAACTCTATATTTATAATTTTCAAAATGGCGCTTGCAATTTATTTTGATTTTTGGAGTAATTGTGTTCCTAAAATTCCACCCAAAATTAATGGATTGTATTTAAAACAATCAATTTAAACTGGATTTCTAATGCATTCTTTTAGTATTCAGATAAAGCCCTTTAAAAACATTAAGAAAAATGACCCGTGTCACTTCCGGGTCATCGTAAACCAGCCCGGGAATAAAAACACAAAGGACACCCTCCTTTGGGAGACGGTTTAAACATACAAAGAGGCCTCAGATCACCTTCAAAATTTAAATATAGCCGTGTAATTGGTTAATAAAGGCAACACAGTAATAACATTTTATGACATAGTTATAGTTTTTGAGAAAAAAAAATGTTTTTACTACTTACCAGTGACGAAATCAAGTATTTCAGCTACAAGCGCTAAGAATCTGATTATGAAAACACTGTCAGAATGGGAGCCGTCCTCGGATTAACGTAAATGGCAATTAAAATTCCATTGTTTCCATCTTTTATCGACAATGGAAACAAGATTACCGAATGACCATGTGACCTAACGGCACTGACCATTGCTTTCAAAAATAGCCGATTTCCGGACCCCGAAAATGATCGGCGCGCGCAGCTTGTCGAAGTACCACTTTAAACTACTACTTTTACTTTTGTCACTTTTTCTTTTGTCTTCCCCATTCATTACTTTTATTTTAAATTCACGTTCTGAACTAACAATTATTTAACTCGGCTGAAGTGAAGAACGTCGACCGTGACGTCATAACGCTACCGGTTGCTTGAAATCATGGCTGTTTTCTTTTTTATTTATTATCTCCCCTTGAAGGGAAACTAGTGAATTTAATTAAAAATTAATTAAAAATAACAGTGGAGGGGTTGAGGGGAGGGCCCTCCCTCCCCTCATATATTCTGATGATAAAAAAATAGTAAACAACAGGGGAGGGGGTAAACATGTAGAATCTCGACCGTGACGTCATTACCGGCAGCCATCTTTGTTGTTATTGCATGTCCTTAAAAGAAGCTAAAATTAAAATTCTATAGTCTATAGCTATACCATACCTAACCCAAACCCTAAAACCTTCAATTTTACGAAAATTCTATAGCTATACTGCCTATACCTAACCCAAACCCTAAAACCTTACATTTTAAAAAATCCTTATAGAATTTATAGAACTCTGTTTCCAGCAACCGGTAGCATTGTGACATCACAGTCGAGATTCTTCACTTCAGCCGGGGAGTGGTTGAGGAGCGTCTGTAACATATAAGATAATATATCTTGTGAAGGGCTATCCATACCTCATATTATATTATGAAAGCAGTAGTCAGTAGAGGAGATGTTTGGTTGAATAAATTATAGTTAAAGAATTTAGATTTTGCAAAATCAATAACACTTAAAACGCAGCATATTGAAAATTGATAGATATTCGTATAATATAATTTATAATACATTGGGTGTAGGTCTCACCTAAATTACATTAACTTAAACATTTTAAATGCTTAAAAATAGGCCTACTGAAAGTTAACTTTATGAAATTTATGTGTGTATGTACCGTAAAATTCTACGCCCTATGTACACATTAATTTGTACCCAATGACAATTAAATAGGAAACAAGGCACAAATCGCAAAAGTAACTTTTTAGGTAGGGCAATGGTAGCACTTAAACTGTTATTGTTAGAAATGACACACCAGTTATTATATTTTTAAACAAATACTTGAAATTGCCAATTGCTTTATGATGGGCAGCAATTGGTCAAGAAAATTATTCACATCCACGTGCTTGCTCTTGATAAATCACAATATAAATCTATTTGATTTGAAGTTATAATATTAAACTAATCATGTCGATTACATTTATTTATTTATTTATAAAGGACGCTTCTATAGCGCAGTTTCTTAAAGCTCACTGCGCTTTACAAAAACACTACCAAAAATTAATAGATGCATTCAATAATCATACATCTTACACAGTAAAAATACATGGAAGAATTTCAACATATTTTATGTTACAAAATAAAACGAAGAGGTAAAGTTCTTTTTCAATAAATATAGAAATAATAAACAATTAAGCAAGGAGACGGATAAGGAAATGAACAAGTAATAAAACCAAGTTATGTAACAACAAATAAGTGAACAAATAAAGAAATAAATAATTAAAACAAGTAAACCAATAAACAGAAAAACAAACATATAAAATGAATAAATAAACAAATAAACACACAAACAAACAAACATACAAACAAACAAATAAAAAATTAAAACGTTTTAGCTATTATTTGTATGAACCCTATGTCTATGTGAAACGAGTGTTATAGAAGTTTAAAACATCTAAAAATGGTAATGACATGTAGAGAGGAATTAAGGGGGCAGGGGTTGAGATGGACAGGAGGAGGATGGAGTTCTGACAGCCTTTTACTGGGAAAAATCAGACTTACTTGCACTTATCTGTTAATGTTGGGCATTTTGTCTATTTTTAATTTGGAAGATTAAGTTAATATACCCAATTTCTGGTATTACATTTCACCTTCTTGTATAGCAATATTGCAGTTGATTGCGAATGGTTCACCGACAAAACCGCCCCGACAAATTGGCCCCTGACAAAATAGTGTTACACTACTAGTGAGATTTAGGTTTACTGTACAGTTACAAAGTTTACCAACACTTACATTGGAAGCACATAAAAAATTTGCTGACAAAAATCATACCAGGCGTATTTAAACAAACAAACCTATTAACCTTTTGATGTTAATGAAATCAAGCTAATACTATTAATGATACTTTGATTATTTTAAATAAAACTACTCATTTTGTTATTTATTACCAATGTTTAAGTTTATTTTTTTACAGAAGGCAGTGAGACCTCATGTACCACTTATCAAATTCCCATCCCGAGGTTCTACTGTGAAAAACTCTGTTGATGCTGTCGGTGCCATGGCAGGTTAAATATTTTAATAAAATTATTATTAATACAGCTGTTTAATATAGTACTTTGTGTCTCTAAGTTTAAGTGACATTTACAGGGTTATGCAATTAGTGTGGTTTTACATAGTTGTTGTGGTTGTTACTTTTTCACTCTTTTATTTAACTTTATCTGATTGGGTCTATATCTCGTAATCAATTTTTCACCCAGTTCCCATTGTCATACGGAGCTGAAATTTTGCACACATGTTGATTTTAAATGACAAGACATGATAAACAATCAATCAATATTAATTCATAAAAATAAATTAACAAGTTAAATTTTAACTGACATTTGGCACGATATTTATTGAAATATATACTTCAAAAGTGCTAGATGGCTAAGTGGTAGAGTGCTAGCTTTCTGACCTATATAACTCAAGTTCGATCCCATTATCCACCACAAGTAAAATTAATTTTTCTGTCAATAAAACGAAGTATAGAGAGAAAAATATATTTTCTATTGAAGGATGAGCAAAGCAGCGATAGTTCAGTGGCACACCCTTGGGCCTCAGACCAAACAAGTATAGATGTTGATTAATGCAAGATAAAAAATACTCTTCTTCTGATTACCAGTGAAAATGGAAATTTTTTAAGAATGAAAGCATGGGTTGCGCGTGATAATGAAAAATAGTGTATTCTTTATCCCTCAATTTATTATCATTCCCTTTACAATAATACTATTTTAACCAATTCTTGATGACCGTAGTAATGTCCATGCTTTCATTTAAAGTTTTTACAATTTCAATTAGTAGCAATTCTTTTGTGCATTTAAGAAATAAATGTATATTTTTATATCTCTTTCCAAGGGACATTAAGGCCAACTGAATCAGAACTTTATTTTATATTGACAAAGTTATTGTTTCTGCAATTACTATTATTTAAAAGTGGATGGAGTTTTTGATTTTAGCTATCTTAGAAGTGCATTTTCAAACAGTACAGTCTGCAATTCATGATAAAATGTGAAGAGAAAGTATTTCTTTTTAGTTAGTGGCTTTATGTTTTTCTAAATTTGACTTGTCTCAGCCTAGTTATTAAACCTAAAGACAAAAATAAAAGTAAAATGATTATGTATTACATGTATTCCACATCTGATCATTGTCATGGTATAGGATGTTTAATTTAAAACAATTGTTTTTGAAAACTTAATATCGTACTAAATTGGTTTTTTATTTTATTAATGTCCTTTTTTTAATGGATTGTGATTTTTACAAAAATTAAGCAATTATTTCTTGATGTAGCTTATAATACTGATATCTTGTTCATTATAAAAAAAAAATTGGATAAAATTATTTCCATAAGATTTTAAAATTATAATCCATTTCCACAGGTAAAGGGGAGTTGGCTGCGTCTGGGATAAAGAAAACCACAATAACAAGAGAAACCATAGATTCATCCCAACTTCCATTGAAATATCGTAGAAAACCTTTAACAAATGAAGAAATTGAAATTATTGAGGTAAGTCTTTGTATGCAAATTTTTTAAATAGTTTTTTTGGTGTGTTTATTTAAATTATATAGTCTAAGGAGAATATATTAGACAAATTAGCATATGAACAGATTTTTACGTACAATAAATTTTACAAACTTTTCTCTTTTATGACAAGAACACAAATTAATTAAGGCAACAACCATAAACATTTACAATAGATTAGTCGTGTTTTTTTTTAGTAATTTGGAAATTTTAAAATAAAAGGAGAATTTACTTAAATAATGCTTCATTGAAAATTGGTTTAAAATGGAGTTCTTTTATAATAAATATATAATTTTGCAAAAGGAATTACCTTCATAATTTAAGTAGTTTATTTGCATTCAAATTAAAATAAACTAAATGTATTTTTCATTGCAGAAGGGTGGACGTTTGTGATAAAATGGCAAGTTGGCATAGAACTTAAAATAAAAATACATTAAATTTAGCATTTGAATGGGGTGTATCTGGGGAACTATGACACAAGAGTGATTGAATTGTGCAACTGGCATGTTTATTATAATGTAAATAAATTGTATTTGCAGCTTAACATGGTTTTAACTTTCATTGTATGCATCTGTTATGTGATATTTTTTTTGTAAAGATATACATTTCAATTAGTTCTTTACTTCAAATAATAAGAATATAAAATAAACATGATAGTGATCTGAAATACTATTTTATTTACTGTTATTATTATTATTATTGAATGTGAGTTTGTTATCTGAATTACTATTTTTTATACTTGTCGTATGCAAAGCCTAAAACAGCCTGCACAGAAAACTGATTGTATTTTAATAAAAATTCAAATTTGATTCTAAAGAAATATGTCTTATGAATAATTTTATTTAAGGAATCAATATTTTACAAAGATAGAAAGAATAAAGGGCTACCAGTCAGATTCTATAATATATTATGAAATATTTTGTCATGTAGAATTCTCTGAATGGTAGTGCACTGCCATAATTTATTTAGGTCAGGCATGACAAATGGTACATTTGAATAAATTAAAACTACAAGATAACATTTATTAGGAATAAGGAAATGGCTAGAAATTTTAATTTGATACAACAGGTTGGTGTTCAACTACTACTACTACTATTTTTTTTTTAAAAGTACATGCTTAGTGCTTCTGTTTAAAAGAATTATCAATTTAATTTATACTAAATGTAAAAAAACAACACAGCGTTTCAATGGTTTGGAGTACTTAATATAAATGCACAGTACCAAGGTGTGATTGGTGATGCTGCTCCATGACTTATTTATTTTCTTAGTTTTTTTACTTGCTCCTTGCTTTCACATAAATTAAAATTCTTCATATAATAATTTAAGACTTACTCAATGTAAATTTTGATTTGTTAAACATATCTGCAGATTGTCTTAAAACGGCTTTGTATAAACATAACCCAAGATATATTTTAGGTTGGGAACTAACAAAACTCATCTTAAACTCAAAATGAATAGCAGTTACAGTGAAAATCACTTAGTAGGATCACAATTATGCATTAATCAAGCTGATATTCAATTATACTTCTGATTCACAACTTCAAATAATCACAATCAAGTATTTAGTATAATATATTAATTGACATAAATTGTTTAAATTTTTAAAATGTAAATATATTATATAATACATATTAATGTTCATTCATATACATTATGCACAAAGACATGACAAAAAGAAACATTATAATTATACTGGATGAACATTCTTCTCTATTCTTAAATTTATTTAACCTGAAGCTTTTGACCATATTGTCCATGCAACTAAGTAAGGAGCAATGTTCATTTTAAGCTGCTCGGCTGCTCTGATATCTGACAGACATCGCGCAGCAGTTTAGAATTACTGTGCAGCAAATATTGTAAAATATAGGCAAAAAAAATGGATGCTGTGTAACTTTGCACACAAGTTTTTTTTCAATTTGCACACGGAGTGATGAACCTTAGAGGGAAGATTGGTAAGGAGTGAGCTAATCAACACATTAGTAGCCCAAGAATTGTTAGATAAGGCAAAACAACCAATAAAATCAAATGAAAAGATAGGAACCCCATGCATGATAGATAAATAAGCTCTTGCATCTAACTGGTAACAAAACTTCTGACTGGCAAACATCACAATAAAAATAGTTTTACAGAATTCCACCAACCTAAGCATCAAAGTTTTCAGTAAACTGTACAAATATGGCTAAAAATCATATCATGGCATACATTACTACAGACCAGGATAGGAAAAATATGTTATTGCTGCACTGATTTGATAAATTTGAAACCAATTTACAGATCTAAACATCCATTCTTTATTTTAAATTATCAATGCAGGCATTTTATGCCCTCGATTTCTATAATTCTCCGAGGTAAAAACGTTGGCTATAAATAAGAAGTTCTTAGACATTTAATCATCTGTATTTCCGTATGTAATATAAAATATTTTGTTATGAATTGCCCATGTTATGAACTTTCTGACAAGACTATTGTTATAACAGTAATTCTTAATTCAGATAAAAACTTAAAATAAATGTCTTGTTAAAATTTTACAAATTTCTACTCTACCATCCTTTCTACAGAAGCAAATAGTGATGTGATTAAAAAATTATTTAAATTGTCATTTTTGTCAGGAAAAGTCATCCGATAGATAAAGATAAAATGAAACATTTTATGTTTAATGGTAACATTTTATCCAACTTGCTAGTGGTTGATAAATTAATCTACAAAACTTACATTAACAAGATATATGTATACCAGCATACATATCCTTTTATAAAACATGTAAAGTCACTGGAAGGGAAAAATGTCAATGAAAATCAAAGTGGGTCAGTATTTCCCTCAAGATTAACAATACTCTTGTAAGGCCATTTGAATTTGTGTGACAATATTTTTGTCCACACTGCATATATCAAAGAACACAGAAGCATCATCATAGTCAAAATCATCTGTGTTGCCTATGATCTCCACAACCCTGTCTAGCAAGTTACGATTGGCTTCTATCTGGGCCTTTTCTATTTTTTCATTGATGGACATCAGCTCTTCAAGCGGAATGCCGTTGGGAGCCAATATGTCAAGGCCCTTACAGCTCTGTCCACCTTTTTCACCATTATTTTGGGCTGCAGTGCTAATCACTTCACCAGGATCTCCTGGTTTGTGATCAACAAATTTTTCCTTAGTCCTCTTCCCATCATCCCTCCTCGATGGAGCAGGCTTGCTCTCTTTATAGTGCTTGTGTTTCTTTTTAGCAACTTCATCAGCAGGAGATTCTGAGCTATGCTTTTTACTATTCTCAGGAACAACAACAGGAGAAGAGCGCTTTGCTGGACTAGTTTTACTGCTCTCTAACAACTGCTGGGGCTGCTTAATCAGCGCAGTCTTGAGCTCTTTCTTAGGTGATTTTTCCACTGAAAGTTGTTCATCGGAATCACTGTCACTGTCTGTAAGGCCTGAGACAATGTGCTTGGCCTTTTCTTCCTGTGCTGCTGGGGTATCATCATCTGACTTATCCACATCCAGTTCATGATCCGAGGATAAGCTGCTCAGGCTGGAGTTGCTCTTGGACGACACCAACTGCTTTGGCTTAGCTAAAGGCACTGGAGATGGGTCCCGACTATCATCACTAGATTTATTCTTCAAAGGAGACAACATCAACTGCGGTTGAAAATCAGCAGTCATGGCCAGGCGCTCAGATTTGATTGTGCTCTCTGATTTGCTGGTTTTGTCATGTTTTGTTTTCACAGTTTTACTGAAAGAGTCTTTTTCTTTACTTTCCTTATGCTTTGATTCTGATGAATGACCCTGTCTATGCTTATCAGAATGCTTGCTCTTCTCATGCTTGCTTTTACTAGATGTTGATGATGACTTTGAATCCTTTTCTCTCTTCTCCTTATGGGTCTCCTTGTCTCTGGTTTCTTTACTTAAGTTGGGAACCTTTTCTTTTTCGACTTCATTTTTAGTTTTTGATGGTTTTTCCTCTGTGCTTACAAGAGAAGCACTTCGCTTCAGTTTCTTTTTATCACTCACTTCTTCTGCTGCTGGCATTTCTTGTAACCTCTTGTGGCTTTTTGATATATGGCCATCTTTTTCTTTTGAAGGCTTGACTTCACTAATATCAAGTTTTGACTTCTTTTGTTCAGAGGAAGTTGCAAATGCTTCTTTAACAGATGAATGCTTTAGTTTATGTGAAGATGAAGAACTAGACTTTTCTTTATCTTTTTCTTTGCTAGAGGAGCTCTTTTTTTCTTTATGTGAAGAGGGTGTGCTGTCACGATCTTTCTCTTTTGAACTTTTCTCTTTTTCCTTGACAGGAGCGATGGGCACTGAATTTTTCTTATCGCTTAAAGATGAAGATGCTGAACTTTTGGTTGAAGAATGTGAGCCCTCTCTGTCTTTACGTACTTCTGATGATTCTTTGGGTGCTTTCAGCGAGCTAGATTCCCTCTCTGTTTTTCTGTTATCTTTGTGTGTTGAACTGGACCTTTCCGCATCTTTATCTCTGCTTTTATGTTTGTGAGATTTATGACTGCTGTCCAATTCAAGATTAGGTCTTTCTTTGTGTGATAAACTGGTTGAGCTGCTTCTATGTTTGGGTTTATCTTTGTGTGATGATGAAGAAGAAGGGTCTGGTTTGGTATGGCATGAGGAAGACCCCTTCTTGTGGGATGATTCTTTTTCTTTCTTAGGTGGAGGTGGCGGGGGTGGTGGATTGCGGTGATCATTGTCATCCTCATCAGAAGATGTGGAGGACAGTGATGACAATGACGAATCAGGAGAGACAGATTTCGGTGGGCTTTTCTTTTTCTTTTTTTTCTCCTGAAATAGATATTTGAATTCAACCATATTAATTTAGGTACATTTAGATATCATTTTTACACTTAAAGAAAGTAAAGTTTACCTTTTTTTCTTTTTAACGCTGAGAGAAATCCAAATAGTAGGAGAAACAAATCTTAATTAGATAACATTGTAAATTACGAAGGATGAAGAAAACTACATTTCAAGATGTTGGAGTGTTAAGATATTTAAATTTAAACAGGTTTATAATAAAGGTAGATAAGGCAAAACTTTTCTAAAATCTTAAGCTACCTTGGTCAAAGGATAATATCAAATGATTATACAAATGTTTATCATTCACCATATAAAAATGTTGATATTAAATTTCACACAGAGGGCAATAAGACATAATAATCTCCTTACTTTGTCTTTTGGTGGTTTTGATAACTTTTTATGATCTGTTTTGACTACAGGAGGAAAAGGTTCTGCAATAGCATGAGGAATGAGATCTGCTCCCTGTTCAATCTGAAAAATTTAATGAGTTTGTGTAATCATCTATAGATCACTTTTTTTAATAAAACCACATTTTCCTGTACATTAATTTAAAAAGTACATTAATTGAATATTTGTCTGTGCATAATGGTAAGGATTGAGAATAAAATTGCTGGATGATGAAGTATTTAAAAAATTTTCTTTACAAGTATATTACAAAAATAAGTCATTAAGTTGAGTAAGAAAAACAGAATAAAATATAATATTTAAGTAATTTGCACATCCCAAAACTAGTATTTTATTAAGGTTGTTAAGACCGCTTGTTTTTTGAGGACCGGCTAAGCGCTAAAAAAAGACAGGTTAATCGGTTAACCGCTCGTCCTTATATCCCTGTTTTGAGAACTAGCTAGAGAATGTTGTCGCCTGGCATCGTCTGATGGCATCAAAGCCCGCTTCCCCCGCTTGCGTTCAGATCTTTCCGCATTGCCCTCAATTCAACACATTTTTTTAAAAAAAATCCAAAGAATTAATTAAACAGTGATGGTTAATTGTCTTTTTTAATATTTTATTTTGAGGACTCGTATTTTACCGGTCTAAATATGAGGACCGGTTCAATTGTTCTTTAAAGTTAGCGAGGCATTTTTCATTAGTTTCAAAAACCAACGCCTCGCCCCGTCCGTTGTGACGTCATGTTTACCTCCCTTGTGTGTGATGCCGGTCAGCTCAGTCAAATCACGTTTTAAAATTAATAATAATAACAAAATTATAAAGCTACAGAGTAAACAATGATGATAAAATTGAATTTATTTTTAAAAAAACATATTATTTTTCAATCGCCAACTCGCCAGAATAATTGAATTTTGCGGCGCACACGTTTCCCCTCCCCGTTTTTTCTGTTCAAATAGGGTTTGAGCTACACTCGCCGTACTATTAATGTGGTAATCAAATGCCTTTGACTAGCAGGAAAACTGTCACTAAAAGACCGAACTCAAATTTGTGGGCCGATTAATCACCCGGTATCTTTGCTACGTCTTTCAAATACCTATCATAATATTTTAATATAGGTACATGTACTTCACTAAGCGGCGTGCGCCGATAAGTTTTTTGAATGCCTGAAACAGACTAAAAACCGGTGATCAGAAAATGCCGATAGGTCATGGAGTCATATGGTCACGGGGTCATATGCTTTTATAGCTTTCTTTGTCTTTATAAGACACAGACTATAATTAATATAAATAGAAACAGCCTCTGCCTTGACCGTTGTTGACATCAAACGCGCACTGTGTTAGCTCTTGTACAGTCACAGCGCCTTGACAACTAAGCAAATTAAATTTAATTTTAAAAAAATCATTCCTTAGCAGTAGCTAGTACTATTAGTTGTGAACTTTAGTGAAACAAGGCTATGACGCGTCATGTACGCACGGTTACTTGAATGCCAACCTACTTGTCAGCTGGATCGTGGTATAGCTTTTACTCACTGTGAGTACTGTGACAAAGCGAGAGGGAGAGGTGCGTTATGGCTTGTTTTGTTTTTTTCACTACGTTTCCGCTATTTTTTTTCTTATTTTTCTTACTCGGTCCTGAATAAAGATGACCGGTCCTAGTCTGAGGACCAGCTAACCGATTAACCGCTAACAACCCTATATTTTATGCCATTTTTCTTACAGATTTAAAGATTTTAAAACATTTACTAAAATAGATGTCAATTTACAGATCCATAACTGTTTATTCAATAAAGGATAATATACTCACCCCACCAGCTTTTAAGAGCTTTGCTTTAAATTCTGGTGTAGGATTTTGAAACTTCAACTTTTCAATACGAACATTATTGATAGGGGGGCTGTCCTGGGCATTTAGAAACAAGTCATAGGAAAAAATTATTTTCCTTGGGCTCTGTTTATTCTTGAAGTGAATTTCTATAGGCAGTAAAAACCCTGCATATCCAGATTCAGAGACTTTGTAAGGAGGCTCAGAGATAGCTGAAAAAAAATGAATTTTAAGAAAATGAATGCTAAATTTAAATGCACCACGCTCAAAATAAAAATGTTTTTAACGATAATTAGCATAGACGAGATAAAATTCAATTAAGGGGGTTATTTTTTCTTCTAATACTAAGGAAAGCTACTAAAACATTTTTTTATATCCAAAAAATCAATTTTAACAATAAATAAACAATAAAAAGAATATATATATATAACATTTTTAAAGTTTCACTTTTTTTAATGCTTACTTCGCAAGGGACATTTGAATGTTTTATGAAGCCTAAAAACCACTTTTTCTACAAATGCCTCTAATCTGCTGCCTTCTTGACCTCTCACAAAAACAGTCCAGTCATGGGTAAAGCCTTCAGGGGACGGCTCTTTTAAAAAATGAGCTTGGTGCCCAAGTTCAATCGTAACTGTAACTACACAATCACTGGGCTGCAGAAATTTAAAAAAAAAAAAATTATACTTTCCTATTTACCCTATTTACAACATCCATTTGTAGAATTAACAGTTTTTTTTAATGAAAATCATGAAAAGTGTAATTTTGCTAAAATGATAATACATATTTAGATATGAAATAAAAATTTGAAGCAGTTCAGGACATACTTCTTGATAACTGTAATACTAATAAAAATTCACTGACACATTTTATTTGAATTGAAAATCATGTTTTTAAAATTCAAATGATTGTAAGTTAATTTGGATGAAATTTAAATTAACTAACACACCGACTTTGATAATAATGAGTAATCATTTATAGGATATATCTAGGCTTAATAAATTAAATACATGAAATAATATTGAAATATGATGTCGGGGCTAAATTAAAAATATGCTTGATATCAAATTATAATTATACTTATGTGCGTATTATGATGTCCACCACTTCATTATATGCCCCTATTTAGTTGATTTGTAAGTTTACGTACATTATAATTAAAGACTATTTTAAGACATTTAGATATTTTTATATCTTAAACCACAATCAGATGCTAAGGGCATTCTGTAAGAGAAAGGACAGAAATCGGAAGCTTACATTTTACCGTGCTTCCCCAATATACAATTCAGCTATAATTATTCAAAATTACAAGGGCTAAATTGGCCTCAATGAGTCATAGTAAAACTATGTTTATAAACCAAAATGATAATTAAAATTGATCCTTTCTTTACCATCCCTTTGCTGAATTTTTAAATATGTATAGTAAATTTGAAACAAAAACACTATGAAGCAAACAAAATTCATCCAGTGCCAAAAAGTTGATAAACATATCACCTCTTTCTAAGTGCTTATTTTCATGGTAAAACAATAGCAGCCCATCATAATTAATCTTTTTAGCATCAACATATTTTTTCAGGCGATGTGTACCAAGCCCAAAGCTGTGGATTAGCTAGGGGCACTGCGGGTGTGTACGAAGTGCTGGCGAAAAATAAATTCATTAAGGAACTACCAGCTTCTCTACTACAATTGTTCTTTCGGTTGGTGTACACTGTACAGTATTAACTGCACTATTATCACCTGCCACACTAGCACAAGTATTAATATAAAGACAGTATCACTAGTATATTGTTTATTATTTAAATATTAAGAGTTAAGGCCTAAGTAATTTTTAAAAAAAAAATAATAAGACCTAATGGTATAAATGAGTAGGTTATATGTAAAAATTGGTCATTTTTTAGAGTAAAATATATAATTTATATAGTCATAGTCTTAAGTACTCTTAAGGCTTAGGGGCAAGGAGCTTTTCAAAATTCATTAAAAAAAATAAACACACACAAAAAACACTCATAACTCCACCAAGTATATCAGTGTAAGTATAATATAGTCATAATATTAGTATAGACCAGTGGTCTCAACCTTTTGAGATTCATGGACCACCTGAAGAAAACTAAGTATGTCTTAGCTGCGCCGACCACTACTGAAAATTTCTCTACTGCCATGCTGGAGATGTATGTATTAAAATAGATTTTGCATATAAATAGTTACTAGCATACATGTTAGTAAAAATAAAATGCTACGATTTGAGTGCTCCAAAAATATTGCATAGAAAAAGATTGTAATATCTTCTTTTTTAACTAGCAAATGTCACTTAAACTAGCCTTCAGAAGCATAACTGGGTTTTCTGCACCCTTGGCTAATTCATTTTGGCACCCTTGAGAAATAGGGAAAATACTACATTTTAATTATACAGAATAAACTTATTATTGAAGGATTAGCCGTCAGTGACCTTGCAACTGCCCCGATGAGAAGTCATTGTTATGCCTCTGCTAGGCTTATACTTACAGTGTTATTCAATTCTTATTGCTCACTATAAAAAACTTCAAGCCATAAACAGTAGTTATCATTTGTAAAACTGCTACATTAGTTCATTTAGTATAACCCTTGAGCTTATCTAAACAATGTATACTACTTGAAAGACTCCACTGTAGTTCAACTTCAAGTCAGGAATGATGTTCTGTTTTGATTGTAACCAATGCAGAAAAACAACAATTCCAAAGATATGATGCTGCAAATAGTAAGCGTATTTTAAAAGCTTTCTGATACAGTTCTGAGTACTCCAAAATTTCAACAAGCTCACTGATGCAACGTATTCAAAGTAGTATCACTGGTCAGTTCAATGAATTCATTTAAATTCGATGTTGGTAAATTTAATGAGTCAATTGTTAAGAAACAGACTGGAAACACATGAAAAACTCTGAATGTGCAAATCACCAAAGTAAAAGCTAAATTGATCCTGTGGTGATTGAATTTGGTCAGAAATCAAAGTTATCAACAGTTGTTAATTGTTTTCAGCATTTTCTGGTTTATCTGTAAATATGTACAATTTATCAATCATGTGAAAGTTACCTTTAATTAATCTTGTTTTATAAAGATCAAGCTTTTTTGTAAAAGCAGACACCTTATCACTGAGATCAATTAAATGTGTCTGATTTCCTTGCAGATGTGAATTAAATTTATTCAGCTCTTCAAAAAAGCCTAGTAAGCCAGAACAGCAACCCATAAGTGTGCATATTACACACTCTGATCTGGGTTGATCAGTTACAATGACGCATATAACCCAAGGCGGACCTATTCTTCATCGTATGGCAATTTGTCTCCCCCCCTCACTGAACTGCATTTGATTCACACACAGGTTGTGAGGATGATTCTGAGGAATCATTGCTGACCTTATCATGTTGTTTTCTTTATTAGAAATGTATCTATATGTTCATCAATTTAATTAATGTATTACTTAGAGTCTAAATCTAGTATGACATCATGCGATTTCTGTTTTAGCTAAATTAAATCAAGAATCATATTGTTTTTGGCCCTATGGCCATTGAGTGATTAAAATTAATCAATTATTTAAAAAATGATGTTCGCGTTTTTAATTAAAAATTTTTTTTTTTTTTATCCTTAACACGTGGATCATCCACACATTCCAACGGACCACTAGTGGTCTGCGGACCACAGGTTGAGAACCACTGGTATAGACTATACCCATATCCATATCATTCCATACTTTCACATCAGCAATATGAAATAGGTCTAATAGATATTTTTAGAAAGCTTATAACCTATGCCTGTAATTGGTATGTAAAATAATGTAATTTATGGAAATCTGTTGACAGTGTTGATTTAAAAATTCGGCTAGATAGTCTAAATACTTAAAATGTAACGGTATAGTATAGCCTATAGCAGTAAGAGTGACAGGTCAAGTAACAACTAAAATCCAGTTAATAGTTATAATTTTATAAAATTATTTAGGCCTAATAATTAATAATTTGTCTTTCCTGACTTACACTGACAAGACAATACTTGACTATACTTACATGAACTTGAACTAAGTATTACTATAACTCTATAACTATACTATATTATTTATAATTTAATAAAAATATACTACCCAAGCCCAAGGCCATTATATTTCAATATTATTTTATGTACTGAATTTATTTGTGTCATTATAATACACATTCAATCTCAGTTTCGTTGGCGTGT
>MUZC01000262.1:1227357-1254419 GCA_002072015.1 Radix auricularia
ATATATTGATTAGTAGGTTTAAAAGATGAACTATCAACAGGCTTAGACAATAATGATCAAAAAGATACATTATTACTAGACTTCTCAAAAGCATTTGGGAAAGTTCACCGCCTTAGTTTACTTAAACAACTTAAATACTTTGGAATCTCAGGTCCCTAACATCACTTGATCCAAGACTTCACCTTTGGGAAGGGAGCAAACTGTAGTAATTAATGAACCTAAATCTACACCAATAAAGGTTAACTCAGGAGTTCTACAAGGAACTGTGCTAGGTCCCTTTTTCTTTTTGATTTATACAAATGATTTACTCAACAACATCTCAACAGGAACAAAAAATAGGTTATTAGCTGATGATTGTATAATCTATAGAACAATTAAATCAGAACTAGATAGCAAAATTTACAAAAAGATTTAGATTAATTAATCAAATGAAAAAACTAACTGGAGTATGTCTTTCCACCCAATAAAGTGTCAAAAGCTAAGAGTAACAAAGAAAAAGAAACAAATAAATTCAAAATATTACATTCATGGAAAAGAACTAAAGATGCAAAATACTCAGGAGTCATAAAACAAATGCAAAACAATCGTGAAATCCCCATATCAATGAAGTTATTAAAAATCAAACAAAACCTTAGGTTTTAGAAAAAGAAACTTTTACAAATTGAATAAAGATATAAAACTAAAATGCTACCTCACCTTGGTGAGACATGTACTAGAATATGCATCTTCTGTATGGGACCCATCCACCAAAGGAAACATTGATAAACTTGAAAAAAAATATTAAAAAAGAGCTGCCAGATTCATTACTGGGGAACATTCAAAACTGACAAGAATAACACAATTAGTTAAATCTTGAAATACTAGAGGATAGAAAAACCAAGAGTTAAGTATTAATTATTCAATAAGCAATTAATTCTAATTTAAAAGATAACTTAATAAAACCCTCAGATAGACATAAGGATAAAAACACCTTTCTTATTCACTTATTCCGTATGCAAGAACAACCACATACAAGTTTTCTTTCTTCCATCCGGAATTCAGGTGGGGAATGGGTTGCCTGAAGAAGTCAGGGGTTAAGTGACTTATAATTGTAATTTAAGTATTTAACAGAATTGTTAAAAATTAAAGAAATGATTTAATTTACAAATTTCAAGCTGTTTCGAATGAGTAGTGCTTGTCGGTAAATAGTATTACATTAAACCACGAAAATATTTAATGGTGATATTAGTAACTCATTAAATAAAGAATCAAGAAGAAATAGGCAAGCGAAAGTCAAAAGTTACACATAGCGAAACTTATGATATCTGAACGCTACGTTTAGCTTTATTGTCAAGTTTGATGAATTAAAATGTTAGCTACAGTGCAAAGAAATTACGTTCGGATACTTTTCCCACTAACATGCATAATTCTCTGTGCAAGTCTGTATTATAATTACACAACAGAACCTCTTCCCGTTGGTACTGATCTTTGCAAAGTAGGAAAAGGTAAAGTATTTTAATTTTAAAGTATATGATAGTATATGTAATTGTATTCGTAGTTTTATTATTACATATAAGGGTAAAAGTGTAGTACTGTGACGTCACGGTCATGGCAGCCTTCTCTGTTGTTAAATAGCAGGTCCTTTAAAAAGCTTTAAAATTAAAATTCTATAGCTAAACCTAACCCAAACCCTAAAACCTTCAATTTTCCAAAAATTCTAAAGCTATACTTAACCCAAACCCTAAAACCTTCCATTTTTTATAATTCTTTTAGACTTTTAGAATTTTTAGAACTTTCTTTTCCAGCAACCGGTAGCCGGTAGCGTCGTGACGTCACGGTCAGAGTACTACACTTTAGCCCATATAAGATAGTGGATAAATCAGACTTGTCATTCCTAAAAGGCTTATATTATATTATAAAAAAATGGTATAATACTAATAATAGGATGTTGCTAGCGTTACGACAAGTTTGTCAGTTTGTCGTAGCAGCAGACGATCCGGCGCTAGTCAGGAAACTAGTGCTACGACATGTCATAACAGCAGACGATCCGGCGGGATGTTGCTAATGCTAGATTACGACAAGCTTGTCGTAACAGCCGACGACTCGACAGGGTGTTGCTAGCGTTACGACATATGCAACTTCTCTTACGACTAGTCGTAGTCACTCTTTGCAATAGACACTTGGAAAGAATGAAGTCGCTATAATATCTTAACAAACTCTTCTTGATATTGTATACGCATATCTATTATAATACGACATTAATAGATTTGGGCTTATTTGTGTGTGTATTAATTCTAAAACCTAAATTTATTTAAATAAATTATTTAAATAGATTTAATTAAGGTTGTTAAGACCGCTCGTTTTGAGGACCAGCTAACCATTCAAAAAAAGACCGGTAAATCGGTTAACCGCTCGTCCTTATACTTATATCCCTTATGTTTTGAGAACTAACAAGACAATGTTGTCGCCTGGCGTCGTCTGATGGCATCAAAGCCAGCTTCCCCCGCTTGCGTTCAGCTCTTTCCGCATTGCCCTCAATTAACTCAATTCAACGGATTTTTAAAAAAAAAATTCCAAAGAATTAATTAAACAGTGATGGTTAATTGTCTTTTTAAATATTTATTTTGAGGACTCATAGTTCACCGGGCTAAATAAGAGGACCAGTTCAATCGTTCGTTAAAGTTAGCGAGGTAATTTTCATTAGTTTAAAAAACCAACGCCTCGCCCCGTCTGTTGTGACGTCATGTTTACCTCTCTTGTGTGTGATGCCGTAAACTCGCGTATTAAAATTAATAATAATAATAAAATTATAAAGCTATGGAGTAAACAATGATGACAAAATGGAATTTATTAAAAAAACATATTATTTTTCAATCGTCAACTCACCAGAATAATTGAATTTTGCGGCGCACACGTTCCTCCCCCCCGTTTTTTCTGTTCAAATAGGGTTTGAGCCACACTCCGTAATATTAATGTGGTAATCAAATGCCTTTACTAGCAGGAAAACTGTCACTTAAAGACGGAACTCAAATTTGTGGGCCAATTAATCGCCCTATGTCTTTCAAATACCTATCGTAATATAGGTGCGCCGATGCGTTTTTTGAATGCCTGAAACAGACTATAAACCGGTGATCAGAAAATGCTGATAGGTCACGGTGTCATATGCTTTCATAGCTTTCTTTGTCGTTATAAGAAACTATAATTAATATAAATAGAAACAGTCTCGGCCTTGACCGTTGTTGACATCAAACGCGCACTGTGTTAGCTCTCGTACACTTACAGTGCCTCGACAACTAAGCAAATTAAAATTTAAAAAATTCATTCCTTAGCAGTAGTTAGTACTATTAGTTGTGAACTTCAGTGAAGAAAGGCTATAACGCATCATGTACGCACGCATACAGCTAAGGAGACTGAATGAAGGCTTGAATCCCAACCTACTTTTCAGCTGGATCGTGGTATCGTTTTACTCACTGTGACAAAGCGAGAGGGAGAGGCACGTTACGGCTTGTGTTGTTTTTTCACTGCGTTTCCGCTAATTTTTTTTTCTTAATTTTGTTACGCGGTCCTGAATAAAGATGACCGGTCCTTATCTGAGGACCGGCTAACCGGTTAACCGCTAACAACCTTAGATTTAATATTGGTCTACCGGTTATAAATATGTTGGGCAACTTTGCTATACTTTACTATTATACTACTATACTTGTGTAAGTTGTAAGTGATGCCGATTTCAAGTATTAAAATTTAGCATGCATTATATGAAAATCCTCAAGAAACGATTCGCTCACAATCGCAAGAATGTAAAATAATTTGTTTCCTGTTGAAATGGCTTTCATCATTTTTTGAACAAATAAAAAATTGAGGAAAAGATCATGAATTTTGTAACTTTAAAAAAAAAATGCAAAAAATCAGCCATTTAACCCAGAAGACAGATATTGATATCAAAATTCTGTTTAGCTAAAGATCTATTAAATGAAATACCATGTGCAATTATAAACTAAATATCAACAATATATGTCAAAAGGGTTCTCAAAAAGTGAAAATTTTGTCATTTTCAAAAATTTGTTAAAAACACCAACATTTGTCCCACAGTTGAAATATTTACATTAAAATAAAGATACACCATGGCTTTCAACTATGCTCAGAGTTAATTAGCCCATTCTATTTACATGTAAGTACCCACGCTTTGCGGCGATCTAAACTATATAGACTCGTAAGCTTTGCTGTGGTGGCGCCAAAGTGATACTATGTTGATAGCGAGTCACAGTAGGTAAATTCCACACCTCCCTCGGGAGGCGTTTTCGGCCCAGTGCCCTGGACGCCCAGGCGGCCGCTTGTAGCAGCGACCGCTCCGGGGGGGCTTCTCAGTCTTTACGTCCCTTAGGGGGCCAGAGGGCTGAGGGGGTTTTCCGGGAAGCCCCATGAAGAGCGCAGGCTCGGGACTGCTGATTTTCTTCCACATGTAGGATTTACATGTAAGATAAAATCATGTTGGAAAGTGCAATGGTTCATATGGACTTAACATAGCAAAAAAACATGTACTATAAAAAAAGTAAGTAGTTACAAATGTTATTGCAACCACAATAATAAGAAAATGTTAACAAATTCCAAACTTCGGAGGCTACCTCATGGGATGTCATCAGCTGTACAGTTGGGACAATTTCCTTGGCTGCTCGTGCCTTCCCAGTCATTATAATCAGTTAAAACAGTTCATATAGTTTGTTTAATAATATTTAACAATAGTGGGGTACATTTTCAAAAAAATTAGAACTATAACTTTGAAACAGGAAGTAGACTAAAAAAATAATAAATAAATTTCAGATTACAACCGAGATGCCTCCGGACGTCTGTCTCCATCCCTACCATAAAGTCATTAAAATAATTAAGGTCATTAGTATTAGTTTTAAAGTTACCTCATCCCATGACTTAAATATGTTCCTCTTTTTAAACATAGAGTTGCAGGAGTAGTTTGTTTTTCATAACAAGAGTGGGCAGTGACGGTCTTCTACTTCTAACATTTCCTCTAGTCCTCTTTAGAGCACCATCATCTAACAAAATTGAACACATATTATTATTTTACAGTATATAAATCATATATTATAAAAATTATTCTAACTTAGCATTGAAATTCTTATATTTCTTCTTAAGCGATTTATATCTGAAACAACAACATCCCTACATTTTGACTCTTAATTAATTAATGTTTACATTGGCAACCAAAGTTATGATCACATGACCCTTAATATAAATGACAATTTAGGGCTAATAATATCGTTTTATTACTATGAAATATATTAATTAATACTCATAAAAGTATTCTATTTCAGGGGAAATACATCAGTTTTATATCAACAATCAGAAAAAAAATAGATTTCACTTCAAAGTAGGAGTGGTGGTTTACATTAGTAACGAACCTTAAAAGTGAACGTTACTGTACAATAAATCGTAAAACTAACTAGTGAAAACTACTCATTTGCCAATAAATAAATAATTAATAGACATTTTGAATTATAGATATGTTTTATTTTAATTATATTACTTACCAACTTAGCCTTTAAGATCGACTAATGTCAATTTGTTTGTCCTTGCTTGAGCGCTAGCATCAAGGGACTCAGCCATTTCCTTGCAATGGCGAAACGTTCTTTGTAACAAAAATATAGTTTTTTTTTGTTCATTTCGCCGAAATCCATGATATTGATAAATGAAAAGTTGTTTACGTATTTATATTGGAAAATGGATAAGCTTTTCAGAAATGATAACCAACCAGTCAATTTATGTTAAAAATGTATAATTCTATAGAATTTTCATGGAATTTTTATACTTTTTTTTACATTTTAAATACTATTTTAAAATGTTGTTTTATACAAAACTCAAGATTATCCAATTCTACATATGATTCATTACTTGTTAATGCAATTGTATGTATCACGCGCTCCAGCAAAGGCGTGAAATGGAAGAGAATAGAAAACCATCGCTCGGCTGACGCTCAAAATTTATTATGGTTTGTATGTGATTGTTTTCCAGCTACAAATTTATTATTTATTTAAAATTAGGTCAACATAAAAAACAACAACATATAATTAAAGGGCTTAAATAAACTTTGAAACGGTACAATTTTAATTAGCATACCGTCTTTTTTATTACAGAAAAAAGTGAGTGAAAAGTTGCTAATTTGTAGCTTCAGGGTGAAAAAACGCATTTTTACGTCAGTTTGTGGTACCTACTGTAATTAAGTATTTTTTTAGAGACTTGAAATTTAGTAAAGTTTTTAATACTAACAGGTTGGAATGAATTGCTAAGATTAAAGCTTAGATTAGCAGAGATCCATTATTTTATAACATATTTTGAGCTCAATAACTCAGGCATATTGGTTTAAAATGCTGCATCTCTATTTAAATCCTTTATATTAACTTGTGGTGTCTGTTTGAGCCCTTGCTTGCTTGCCGAAAAAACTTTGGATCGATTTTTAACCCACTTCCTGGTAAGCTAGTGAGCTGAAATTTTGCAGGCAGACTCTAGCTGATGATAAAAATGATCTTTCAAAATTTCAGATCGATCGAATGTACTTTTATTGAATTATTGCATTTTAAAATTATTTTATTTATATCTATGTACCATGTTAATTTTTGAGATAGTGTCATGATGTGTATTATGTTCAACAACCTTTCCTGTCATGCAATTATTCACGATCAGTACACATTATATTAAGCACATTTTACGAGACATATCAAGAATTTTGTATTTTCGGATTGTTTTGCCCTGGATATTATAATGAACATCCTTATAGACTCGCATATAAAGGATTTATAGTAAAAAACTTATTTTTTTTACGTTTTTCTAAAAATTATAAGCTTAGAAAATTCCTTAATCTTTATTCTGAAAGGTTAGTCTTAGAAGTGATGGTTAAACATTTACAGTCTTTTGCTATTTCATAATTCATTTCTGAATATAGGCACCTTTATCAACACAGTCCATCTTTTCTCAGAATTAGCTTCTCTGTCAAAATCAATTTTTCTAAAAATTGGCCTTCAGTGACATAGATCCTGAGTTGATTTCTCAACTTTTAATATCTATGTTTTTATTCTTTATAACAAAAAAAATCTTTAAATGAATTTACCCTCAAGGAATGTTAATTCTGTTGGAGAAAGCGAAATGTGCCCCTGCGGAACAGCTGCAAAAAATGCGGAACATCTGCTGCAAAACTGCCCTCTGTACCACTATACTCGAACAGCCCTATGGCCCCAGGAAGCTACCGTTGACGATAAACTATATGGTCGACTGAACCAATTGACAGCCACAGCGCAGTTCAGCAGATATAGGACTTGTGGTCTAAAACCTCCTTCAAAAGATTTTGAGAACGCAGAAGAAAAATATATATGCGTTTTTTTTAACTGCTTACCACTTTTCATCATTCAGATAATAACTGAATTGTTAGCCTTCTTTAGTAGTTATGAATATGTAAGTGCTGAAACCTTCTCAAACGGGTATATAATCAATTTTAATTTGTCTAGTCTAAACATAATTAGAGATTTAAAATAAACCCTAGATTTACATTTACATTTGCCATGATTTAATTAAATAGTTCTTATACAAATTGATTTAGAAACATTGTATAGTAAATATAGTCATTGAAAAGTAGCCTGTGGACTTTAATCTGCAATGAAATATAATTTCAGCCATCAAAAAAATATCTAATATTTATCATGTTTGTATTTTCAGATCGGCTTTTTGTTGATAAAGAAAAATACAGAAATTTCACAAAACAATGGTGGGAGTGGGCTTGCCTATTGGAAATGTGAGTTACTCTTCAAGAATTGGTTTTTAAACAAAATAAATTTACAATATAAACTTAAGTAGGACTTACGACTAGAGTGTTTTTGGCAAAAGTGCATAAGCCATAATTGGGTAAGCGTAAATTTACCAATTAAGTCTACCTTCCTATATAAGCTTTCTATTAGGGCTGCGGAAATTAACTATTAACTATTAATTTATCGATTAATCGGTAAAAAATTTATTGATTAAAATTATTTTAATCGATACAATCGTGATTAAAATTAAATAGAGTATATTTTATACAATTTTTTCAATTTATTAAAAAATAATTAATTGTTAATAATAGTTTTCTTTAAGTACAAACTTCTCCATTAAAAAAAATTTGAAAGTGTACAACTTCAAAATAGGCAGTTTTTATAACGAAAATTACATTTTAAAAAATCAACATTGTTTTTTTAACACATAAACAAAAACAAAATTTAAATTCATTGACATTAAATTGAACTACTTATATTTAAATATATCTCCTAAAAATACTAAATTTTTAAATTAAAAACTTAAGTTATGGACATTTTATGAAATTTTCAGTTTAAAAAACATCATACATCTTATTTTCAGCTTTAATCAAAATTATCGATTAATTATTCGGTAATTTTTCAAAAGTTAACGATTAAATTTAAATTAATCGATAACAGTTCTACTTTCTATTAATTCAGTGGTCCATTGTGGTGTATCGACTAACCTCTGCAGTCTATATGAGGTTAATTAAAACAATTTTGATATATTTGCTGTAATTACTATTATGTTTTTTCTCAATTATCGATCAAATCCACTGTATAGAGTTCAGGATATGTAAATGTATGTTTTCAGAAATAAAAATATATGCACTCGCAAATAATTATCAGCCCTATCAAATATAAATAGAAGTAGTCTAGAGCCTAATTTTTAATTTCTGTACTTAGTTGATAGGTAACTAATTTAAAAAATTTCTTTGAATGAAATGAAGTAAAGCCATACTTTGTGGAATGAGATAAGCATTGGTTGACATATTGGGCTTACTCAACTCGACTGGTTTTCATGCATTTTAATTTTTTAAAAATTATGATTCATTTCAAATAACCCATGTTTATTGAAAGAAAAGTTTGATTCATAATTTTATTTAAAGTATCATGTCTTTAAAAAATTCTTTTTGAAATTGAAATGTTTTATGAAATCCAAAATTTTTCACTCTGTTTCAGAGAATGGGATAAAGGCAATGAGTATAACTGTGAAAATATGAAATTGGTAGGAAATTACCATATTTGCTTTGACGAAGCTTACCAACCTAAACCACCATGTCTGGTTTATTCTTTTGGGTATGTTAAAATTATGTAAAACATTTATTTCATTAAAATTGTGTTGTTTTTCATTTACAATTTAAATTATATTTTATTAGCATCATTTCCAGTCAGTTTCATCTTGAACTTCTTACTTAGTCATTGATATCAAGCTGTTTCATTTTCATATATAAAACCTAATGGTTTCCATTTTAAACCCTTGTATTTTAAAATGATTAAAAGTTATAATCCCTTTTAACATTCAGGAAAGTTCAAATTTAATCAAACCTAATAGATAACCAAAAAATTAAACAGAAATTTTACTCATTCAAGCAAATAATTTTTTCCCATAAAAAATTACCCTATAAAGTTGTTGACGTAAATAACCTTCTCTTTCTCTTTGTTAGAATAGACAATGACTTTCGATTTGATGATGCAATGGCACAACTAGGTTGTGAAGTTTATTCATTTGATCCCAGGTAAATTTTTAAGAGTTCAATAATATTGTGTGAAGTGGATAGATAAAATAAGGTACTTTATTTTAAAATCTTGCTGTTCTGTTTTAAATGAAGGTTTAGGTTGGGTACAATCCTATAAGTTTTGTTTCTTCTCACAGTATGGGTGTTGCAGACCACCAGCGTTCAGAAAGGGTACGTTTCTTAAACATGGGTCTGGCAACATTAGATAGTGACAGCTTCATGCCATTGATGGATGGTTACACAGTGAACTCAAAAAAGGCATGGAAAATTAGAACACTGGCATCTATTAAGAAAATGCTGGGACATGAAAAGGTCCGTGTAGAAATGTATAATTTGAATTTCATATTTATTCTTAGCATTAAATTTGATTCTTAATATATTTGTCATTGAAATAAACATTCTTTTCAGGCGCAAGATAGAAAATATTAAGTTTCAAAAATCTATTTCTTTTTTTAAAATATTAATTTGATGGTGACCTCATGTGACATTATGTAGAAAGAGTAACATAAAATGTTATAACTTAACCAAATGTGAAAACAAACATAAGTACCTATTTCCACATGTTGCTATATTTTGCAAAACACACATGGCAACATTTCATTTTAGGTTTTTTAAAGAATTAGTCTTTTAAATTAAAAAAAATTAATAGATTATTATCTACAACAATATGTTAATTTTCTTCAGTTAAAAAATAATGGTATTACTTTTTAAGATTGATTTTAATCTTTGTTAATAATTTCTGCTTCAAAAATAATCAGAGGGCCATTGACGTACTTAAAATGGATGTCGAGACCTACGAGTGGGCTATCATGCAGACCCTTTTGAAGAATGGGACCATGTCCTCTGTGAGACAGCTAGCACTAGAATGGCACATCTTTCCAAATGAACCCATGCGAACAGAATTTCAAAACATGTTTGGAGTGTACATGGACTTGAAGAAGACGGGTTTCAGGCAGTTTTATTTGAGTTCATGGGCACGTTATCATAGCATGTATTACTTCAATTCACAGGCAGACAATTCTCTGGTCAATACTTTATTTCAATCACATAATGATAAACAGTAAAGCTGAAAATGTTTTTGAAAAAGAAATTTTCAAGTAATCACCAGATGTTTTTTTGCAAAATGTAAATACCTGATTAAGATTCTAATAATTTGATAGTCTTTAAATTAATATCTGGTTATATTAAATTCAAATTAAAAAAAAAAAGTTTAAAAAACTTGGGATTTTTGTAAATTTGTTGAATATGTATAATAAATAATGAAATTGCTTTTTAAATACATCTATCATCCCCATAACTAAAATCTGTCCACAAAAATATTATAACTCATTTTTTAAAAAAAATGATGCATATGTGCCATAAGGTTTTCGGAAAACATCCACCTCAGTCCTGTAAGAATTTCCTGAATTGCGATCAACTGGTTATGAAATTAAAAAAATTGCGGAAAATCCATTTATATTATTATTGTCGTACTGACTTCATCTTTAAGGATAAGAATGGTTATTTTATGTATCCAAAACACTGTCTTGAGTTTAAACCTATACTTACCTGTAGTTAGTACTATTATTTTAGTAATAAAGTATAGCAAAATCACATCTTCAAAAAAAAACAATCCGTATTAACTTCCAAAAAACTTCGGAAATCGAGCAAGGGAAACGGCCGCCATTGCCGGAAATCGAATACATCTTTTATCACGCACTGAAGATAATGAGCGCATTATGGCACTTTAAACACATTTAGAGTTAAAATGAGTAAAATGGATAAAAAAATTTAAAATGCCATGAACGTGGGATATTAAGTTCAATGTTCACTTTTAACCTAAGGCCAATTCCTTCAATTACCTTATTTTACCATGTGCTTGACTAAACAATTACATCAAGTTTGTCTCATTAAACAAAGACATTTTAAAAATAATTATACTAGTACTTGAAGTTTAATGATTTTGTACTACAGTGTTTGTTATTTATCATAACATTGTCCAGTATTTCTCATTCCATTAGTTTTTTAAAAATATTCTTAATCTGAAGGCTATTTTGAAAAATCTGCTCGTCTTTTTTTGTTAAGCTTTTTCTATATGGTGTTTTCCATTTCTGATTAGCCTAATGGTATTACGGTTCAAATAAACAGGTAATATAATAAACAAATTTTGCACTGGTAACTGGTGAAATTAATTTTTTTTTACACAGGTCTGTAACCTTAACTTAAATGTTTATAGGAAATGATGAAGAGAATGGAAATAGATGTAGAGATCAAATGTTTCTATTTTGATAGGATGTATGCATGGGAAAGATTGTGTTGCTGGTTTCCAGTTTTTATATGGCCTCAGTAAAATTGTGTATCTATAATTATCTATCTATATGGCTATGCTTAAAATTTATTATTTAGAATAATGTACATACCTCAGGCATTTTGTTGAATTCTCTAGTTTTCCAAACACTTTTAATTTGGAATTTAATGCATTTAAAAAAATATGTTTGAAATGTCATATAACAATTTTATTAAATCATTTGATACAAGTGTTATCTGATTAATTTTGTCATGGGGCTGGCTAACTGGGGTGCCAAGACTGCAGTAATTTATACAATCTAAAAAAATCCACTCAAGATTATTTAGTGAATATTAAGTTAATGGGTCAGATCTTCCTACCTCTTTACAATTGGCTATTTAGTTAAGTAGTTTAAAATGTTAATTACATTACATTATTACACTGCATGGTAAATTCAAAATGCCATATTTAACTAGATTTGGAAATAAGCATTGCATGTTTTTAAGTTAAAGCAATTATAGTTATTCAGCGTTTAAAAAATTTCTTAATGAGCATTATTTCTTAACATTAGTTGTTATTTATAGCAAACCTTAATTTTCATGTCACAATATCCTAGAATTTTTAAAAATTTTATTGCCCTAGAAAAAATGACTAAAAAGTTACTAAATTTTAAAATATAAATTATAAAATTCAGTGTGTAACTCAGGCCCTTATTTTTGGGCATAGATGCAAAGGAAGTCACTGTTTTATTAGACCTAATAATTTGAACTCATTTTCACAGTGTAAACACAAATGTTTGGTCTTTAGATTTTTTTAAAAGAGTGAAAGAAATGTATTGAATGAATTAAGTAGTAGGATCTGTATATACTCTCATCCTAGGGGTGCAGAGGCACTGATAGTGCCAAGCATCTGGAAGTTCTTTATAAGTTAGGTTTAATTAACTGCAGTTGAATTTAAAAAATATATATATTCTTTGTTTCTAAATTATTGGTGAAAAACTACCATGAATGTATTTGATTCCACTATTTGTACTTTTACAGTGTGTATTATTAATCTTTTAATGGAAAGGGATGTTTTACTACAAACCTGTGCACTGAAATTAATTTTCCAAATCCATTTTTAAGTAATATAATAATAATAATAATAATAAAATGGTAATTTATATAGCGCTGTATCCCAGCATGGAGCCAGGCTCACAGCGCTTTACATGGAAAAAAAAATACATATAACAATAAAAAGAAACATTCATATCATATTAACTACATAAATGACAATACGCTATACTCAATACATCAGCTACGTTAATCATTTAAAGAAATGTTGTTTTATTAATTTTGAAAATAAATTTTAAAAAGATGTGTCTTAAGTGCAGTCTTGAATGACTTAGCAGTTGAAATGCTACGGATATGTAATGCATGCATTATTAAATTATTGTTCTTTTTCACAAGTTATAATGGACTTTATAACATAAATTTCTGGTTATTACATATTTTAGTAATTTAATTTTAATATTGCAACATTTTTTTAATTGTATCAATATTAATTTTTTATTAATATCTTGTTTTAACAGTCATTTTAAGTCTGTTACAATATTGCGGGTCTTAAAATTGATCTTTTTCAAAATTGCTAAGATTCATTCCATTAATAATAATAATTTGATAATTTATATAGCACAGTAGCCCAGCAAGCTACTGGGCACACAGCATTTTGCATAAAAATAGTAACACACTTAGTTATCAATTCATTCAATGAAATACATTCATATCCTAAATACAACATATGACATTGCTGTGCATATGAGCTATGTTTCTCATTTAAAGAAATCCTACCCATGTTATATGTTTTGTAAATATTTTATTAAGTATTTGGAGACTATCTGAAATCTCTTTTCTTCACACAAAGCAATTTTTGTTTTGTTTACACCATAGTGCTGTGTATGCAAGTTAAACTAATTTTTTATGTTCTATGTCCATAATATTGTTATCTCACTGTGAACATCCTTTATAGTTTAATATTGTTATACATTGTGTTGTTTTACACAAACATATTTATTATTTTGTTTGTTCCATTCAGTTTTTTTTACCCTTTGACTATGATTTTTGTTTGTCTATTTTCTTTATAATCAAGACAGTAGGAATTTTAGTGCGAAAGTTGATATCTATTGGACTACTTCCATGGTTTCAATCTCAGCTTCTCCGACAGTTTAGTTTATTCATTGTTTACTTCGCATTTCTTTGAGAATTCCAACAATTTGCTGAATGCTGCCACGGACTGTTTTGAGGGCAGATCCTGGCACTAAATTTTACTGCTATTGTCATACTTAACTAAATTTGTGAATGTGATGCAATTATTTTTTGTTAATTGGATTTGATTGTTTGTTAGAAAATCTAAAATATTAAGACTTACGTACTTCAAATTTTAGCATTTATTTTCAAGTAGTTGCTTACATAATGTTAAATGAACAATTAAGTTGTTAATGACAATTAAAAACAAATTTTAAATGTAAATATTTGCACAAGTAAACTAAGCTTCATCAATGTGTTACAAAAATGATATTTGTATTTCCTGATTGGAAATGTTGAAAATACTCTTCTCCTTTAATTTTATATATTATTGTAGCTTGGGTCTTTAGTCAGAATGAATAAAGTTGTTTAAAAATCAATAAAATTGTACTTTCAGTCTTTTTTAAAAACAATTTAGATATTTAAATTATTTTAAACAAAATTAATTCAATAAATTGCTGTGTTAAAACATTTAAGATATACTTACTGAGCAAATAACTTTACCACTAAATAAAAATACTAACAACAGGAACAGAACATTAAGTTTCTTAATGCAAGTGAACAATTTTACTTTTAACTAATCTGTATTTATTCAAAGTCATATTAAAAATTAGGGGCTGCACATAATTTGAATTTATAATTATTCATTCAAAGTTATAAGGAAGAACAAACTTTATGCAAACTTAAAGGATTGTGATTGCTGACAAATATAATTTCTTTTTTGCCTTCATCAGTTTTACCTGTAACAAATAAAAACAAAAGATTTCATTAATGGATTAACACAAAAGACTGAAGTTGTGCTAAATAAGCATAAGATGAAGTATGACACTAAACTTAGCAGACCAGAAATGTCCCCACACATGAAGTAGACAAAACTCTTGAAAACAAAACAATCAATAGCCTAATCTCATGTTTCCATGTATGTTTTTACAGAACTGAAATGTTTGCTGTTTTGTGACATCTTTCACTCATCCCATTTGTATGTTCTCCATCTACTTTAATGTTTGACAGAAACTTCTTGTTTGTCTCTTTGGATAAATATAACATTTTATAATATATTTTTCTTATATTTACATACCATGGTCATTCTGTATCCAGTTATGATCTATAAAAAAGTTAATGTTGCTAAGGGCCTCCTTGTCTGTATACTCAGGTACCAAGATTGGCACAAATGGGTCCAAGGCTTCAAAACCCTAAACATGAAAATTTGAACTTATTTGATTAAATTGTAGCTAATAAGCCTATGTTTAAAATACAATTTTAAAAAAAAAAGGTCTATTTGTTGATAAGTTTGCTTTTCTTCTTCTTCTTCTTCGTTCTCAATAATGAATATTGAGTTTTAGTTTTGCGCCAATTGGCCCGTGGTCTCCGACTTCAGCCTGCTGTATTTTCTGCCATAGCCTTTGGTCAGCCAAGACCATCTGCAAGGCAGCAGTTGTTTTTTTGGCAAGTGATGCAGCGTTCACATGCCACGGCTAAGGGTTCCACGCATTACCCCGCCGCTTTTCACCCATTTGGAGCTGGGTGGAACTCGGGGACGCCCTAGGCCCCGGGAACAAATCCCTGGCTTCCCATGGATTCGAACTCGTGACCATCGGAACGCCAGTCAAGCGCGCTTGCCACTCGACCACCGCGGCCCCAGTTTGCTTTTCAATTACAAAGTATCATGCACTAGTACCAAAAAGTACATTCATAATTTGACCAACTAATTTTTTAGGGATAGGAAAAGTCATATTGAATAATAAACTACTACAAGTAAATCAATGCTGAAGTTAAAAAGTGTTTTTAATTTTAAAATTTTAGTTAACTAAGTTAAATAAATGCAGAGGTCAGGTGGTAGTAAATAACCATATCATAGTTGCTATAACATTTCTAAAAATAGATTCTAACTTTGGCTAGAGAGGCATATAAAAAAAATTAGCTTGATAATATAAAAACTATTCCACAGTATATAAGAAATTACCAGCATGCTCCTACAGGGAAATACTTCAGTTGTCTTTTTTTATTAGTTATGGTTAAAAAATAAAATAAAGGTTAATTGTATCTAATTTCTGACGTTTCTTCGTTTTCTGCTCCATATTGAGTACCAACAACAATGATATTTTTTCCATGCTGCCGACACTTAAGGTTGTTCTTGAAGCACTTCTGGACAAAGCAATTTTCCGCTTAGCACATGGATTTAAGTCGAATACATTTTTTCAACCTTTTTATCTGTATATTGAATCATTGTACCTTAAGGCAAGTAGAAAAAAATCTGCCATCATAACCCAAACACCCACTATCCACCATAAAATATTTCAAATAAAGATTCAGTTTCAGAATGAGTAATTATAAATTATAGGAAATAAATTACATACCTCCTGTCCCAACACGTAAAGAGGGGTATAATTTTCTCTTGCATTTTCATCATTTGCACGTACATCAGCAATGCACACAGCTACACCATGAGTCTGTAATAAAAAGTTAAACAAAAATAAGTAAAAATACTAAATGTCTTATTAAACATAATATCAATAAATTTAATTAGGTAGGTATTTTTCATATAGAAAATATTAGGAACAGTAAATGTGTAAATAAGGTTAATGTATTTTTAAAAAATAATTTATTTACCCATGTTGGAGCAAGCATTTTCTTGAAGTTATGTATGAGAGATATTTCACCAGGCTGAAGCTGAAAAATTTTTGTCACAATAAATTCTTGTAGAATAAGTTTTTTAAATAGATTAATTACAAGTAAAAAAAATGAGTAAAAATATAAAGATATGTGCACAAGTTTTTTTTTAGTAGCAATAATTGTCAACAGGGGAATAGTTCTTTAGTAAACTACAGAGTGTTTTATTTTATACCTTTTTCTTCTCTGAATTTTTTAAAGCATTTAAACGATTCCACTGAACATAGAAAGCATTAACAGCACCAACTGTCACAAGTACCTTCAACCTGCAAAAAGGGTATATCTGGATTGGTCAAAATCCATCTTTAAAATTTAAAGGCAGTTTTATTTTTTTTAAAATTATTTCTTATTGCGCTAAAAAATTTTTATAGGTCAACTAGAATTCTAATAAATAGTAGCTAGAAAATCATTGTTTAGGATTTAAAACATTTACTTACACAGTAAATGTGTAATTTAATATCGTTATTTGAAAAACAAGTTTATTAAATGTCTAAATACAATAATGCTACTAACCCTAATGTAGGTGCCTGCTTTCTTAATTCTTTCAAAATAACTCCTGCACAGTCACAAGAGAATTTAATTCGAGTCTGACCCTTGAAAAAGATAAATGTATAAAATAATAAAATTAAGTAAATAAGTATGATTTGTATTCAGCTGAATAGTCCATTGATTATCATAAGAACACCAAATTTTATTGTGCTTCCTAAATATTCACGATGCATTTTAGACAAGCAGGTTGAATAGTTAGAAATTAAACTTATATGTAGGTGACACACACATCTGGATAGAATTAAAAATATGATGTCTCTGATGCTAAGAACATTTTAAAAAATGGTCTTAGGTAACCTCTGTAAATGTTTTTCATGCCCTTTAGCTGTCGCTAACCAAAGGTAGAGAATCAGTGTTCTAGTAAATATCTTTAATTCCAATTTGAGATACATTGTGTGACACAAAATAAAACTGGCAGCTTGTGTGGGTTGCAAGAGGTGCTGCTAACTCATTTTAGAGAACAGTGTCTGTTAGGAAGGGGAGGGGTAAGTATATGGTTGAAATTTAATGTTCATCCACAGATGGAAGCAAGCATCAGTTAATAGTTTTGAGATAAGAATTTTACACATTAGAACATGAAATGCTAAAAATCAGTATTGGTACCTTGCAAACAATATTCACTCAGTAGAAATTTACTTAAATATTAAATTAATTTTAACCTACAAAGTTTATTATTTCCTCAAAAGATGTCCCAATTTCTGCCTTTTCTCTTTTCGTCCAAACATATTCCGAAGTAGTCTGAAAACAGATTTTAAAATAAATTTTCTTGAATATACTAGAACTGGACAACCAAATGGTAAAAAAACCTTAAGCCCTTAAACTACTTGACACCACTCTAGAAGGATCTCTTTCCTAAATTGTTGGCAAGAGAATATGCACGTTCTGAGTATATTTCAGTTGAGCAAATGTTAAAAATCAATCAACAGCTCAAAATAATTAGTTAAATAAATGTATGATGATGATAAGGTTGTTATTTTCTTGCCTTCACATTAATATCAGAACTCAAAAATATTCTGGAACCAATAAAACTTTGTAACAAAGAAATTGGGACCCCTGTCATGCTTCACTTACTTTCAAATGTGTAAGTTTTCCTTGATTTTGAGATTTGAAAAGGTCAAGCCACTCTGCACCATCTGTTGGCGTATCATACCTTCCTGGCTTATAACTTGATTCTGACACTTCTTTGTACCATCCCCTGACCCACCGACCAGCTAGGAGCCAAGGAATAGATCATTGTTAAAATGCAATTAACACCACAATCACTTTTTTCTTTAAAATCTGTTGTGCATTTAAATGAATCTCATTTTTCAATTTAACAAATACTTTTAAAAAACAGAATAAACACAACTTTTACACAGCTCTAAGTCTTATTTCATAATCAAAAGGAGTTTTGAAAAATTTTTTTAATTCACTTTGATAAAAATACCAAAAACAAAAAAAGGTAATGTGTACTTGAGTTATTCCGATGGTTGCCTATACACATTTATGAATCAAGTGATATAAAAAGATGAATTATGGTTGGGAGTGGGAAATTAGGCATTTTTCAATCTCTCATTATTTGATCACTTCATTTTGTGGTATTAATTGTTGAAATGTAATTTTTAGAATAAAACTGTCACAAGATAGCTAATTTTACATTAGCTGCCAGATATTAACAAAATAGCACCAAATTTTTTTTTTAAAGAAAAATTTAAAGTAAATGTTTGAATGCTTGATTGAGCAACAAAAGCAAATGTTAAAAACAACTACTTATATTTCTAATTCATAAATGCTTACCCCATGGAACATGCACAATAATCCAATTATCACTATGAAAATGTTGCATAGTGTGGTGTAAAATGTTAGTTTTACCAGCCCCTTGACGTCCATCTGTATAAAGGCTAAGGGATTAAGCGTGTTTGCAGAGAAAATTTCTTGCAGGCGATAATAATATTTATTCATATAATATATATTAAGGTTGTTAAGACAGCTCGTTTTTGAGTATTGTTTAACTGTTCAAAAAAAGACTGGTTAACCGTCGGTCCTTTTTGTTTTACTATGTTTTGTGAACCAACAAGAGAATGGATCAAATTTTTCCTCGTGTTGTCTGATTTGATGCCGTGATTTACCGATGCTAGTGTTCAGCTCTCTGCAGTCTGCAGCAATGCTGTCAAAACAGCGAATTAAAAAAGCATTAGGGAACAACCGGAAACCGCTCCCGACATTTGCCCCAGCCAGATATCGAGTTTTTCGGAACTATTCACCTCGGCAAATAGTGTCCACGCAAATAGCCAAATATCTAAAAAAAATACCTTTAAAAAATACTATTTTGGAATCGATAAATATCAAGATTGGTATACCTAAAAATTCTTAGAAATATAACAAATGTAACCAAATCATAGAAATTAATAATTTGAAATTTTAAAGATATAAAGTTAATTAACTAATTTTCTATGTCAATTTTGTGTTTACTTCTAGCCATTAGTGCCACACTGCCATATTTAGAATGTAAACTGTTTAAATAAATTCAAATTAAAGTAAAACAAATTAACTAAAATTAGCAGCTACTAACAGTTACAAAGTAAATAAGTAAGATATTAACAAGAGAAACTAAAAGTAATATATAATGAATATTAATAAATTAATAGTCCCTTCTCTGGCCATCATTATAATATCATTGCACTTTGCATGAAGAATGTAGATGGTGGTAAAGTAAACAATAAAATATACAGTCAATAATAATAATTTAATAAACAAAATTGAATGCTTAAAATTAAATTTTATTTGTAGAAAACGTAAAAGATAAACACAAGGCGGATATGGTTTTGCAAAATAAAGCAACCGCTAATCGTTTTCAAAGCTATATAAAATTAATTAGAATTTCTGATTTTCTTTTAACAACCCTACTACTTGGATGCGTACCTGGATCCGGAAAATAGTATTATTTGGATTTGGTACCAGGTAGAAAATGTCTACCGGGTTGGTCCCTTAAAAAAAATATATAACTAAAAAAAATTAATTAAAAAAACTATCCAAACAAAGAAGTAAACAGTAATGATATTAAATTTTTATGTAATAAAAGTATTAAAATGGCATATTATCAAATGTTGTCAATTTAGTTGTTTTTTTTTGCAGACCGGTTAACAGTTAAAAAATTCCATTTTCCTGTCCGGGCTGTATTTTTCCTTATTTTTTTTTAGAATCAACCAGAGAATGAATCAAATTTTTGCTTCGCGCTATCTGATGGTGACATCAATGCACACGTGACTTCACCACCCAGTTGCATTCAGCTCTCATGCGCTGTGCTCATTTTCCAATGCGAAATAAATTTTTACAAAACATGAAATTTTTTATCAATTTTAGTTGTAATTTTAGTCTAATGCCTTTGACGTGAAAGTTATTAAATGGAAAACTGTTTGATATAGACCCGAAATCGAATTTAGGACCAGTAACATCTCTAAACAGCCTAGTAATAGTAGGCCTACTTTCCTCTTGTAATATAAATAGTTAAACATGCAGCTTTGACCATTATTCACATTTGATATTACCACTGCACTGAGTTACATCTGGTATTATGCTTAGGCCACTAAGCGAATAAAAAATTATTAAAATTTGTTTACTATCGGGACAACACAAACTATAATGACGTGTATTTTTAAATCCTTTATATTAACTTGTGATGTCTGCTTGATTGATGCCTTGAATGCCAAAAAAACTTTTGATAGATTTTTAACCTAATTCCTCGTATGCTAGCGAGCTAAAATTTTTCAGGCAGACTCATGACAATCATAAAATGATCCATCAAAATGTCAGATTGATCAAATGTACTGTAATTAAATTAATGAAATTTTGGATTATTTCTATTTTTTGTGCTAGAGTGTCGTGGTGCCTATTAAAAAACGTTTAAAAATATATTCCCGACGTGTAAATGTTAATGCTATTAATTGCTAAGCTGTCTCCCGATGCACACTATGTTAAACATGTTTTTATGACCCTTTTCCCATGATCAAATCGAGCTAAAATTTAGCAGGCAGACTGTAAAAGTTAGTTTTTTTACTCTAAATCCTTTATATATTTGAGACATAAAACAAAAAATTTGGATTTTTGGATTGCCGTGCAATGCGTATTATAATGAACATTCTTCTAGTTATGTCTCATATATAGTGAAAAATTTGTTTTTTTTAACGGGTTTCCTAAAATTATATTAATTAGAGACCGGAATATTAAGAAAATGCTTTGATGTCACATTTGCTCACATATTGGCTCTTGTATATTCAGCTGTAACACAACAAAAAATTAACTCCGGGTCATAAGCTAATACCAACTAAATGAAGTTACTGTTAACCTGTCCTGATTAAACGGGACTGGTCCTCATCGGAGGACCGGTTAACTGTTAACAACTTAAATATATAAATTTTAACAAATTCTGTTACTTTATTTTATTATAAATATTAACAAACATTATCTCTGTCTGAACTCTTCCATCCACAACATTATAAAAGGATACAGAGTACAAATCTTGGCACTGGATGATTCAGGTTGAAGTTTTTGATATAACCATTCAGCTCTAGAGCAGGTTTTCTTATCATAAGGCAATGTTCATTAAAAGTCTTCATCTGTTTGAAAATTGTTTAGAAATAAGCAAAAGAAGGTATGGGAAAACCAGGCTACAAAAAAAGAACTAAATGTTTTTAAAAATGAACAACTACAGTAAGTAGTACAATATAAAAAATATTTCAATTCAATTTAATATTTTTGAGGACAGACAAAAAAATAAACCACAAAACAACAGTATTAGTATTAAGAATACTTCTAATTTCCAACAAAATTTCCTAAGTAAATTCAGCATAGTTAGCCCTGTAGAAGAAATATGGAAGGAAATAAAAACAAATCTAAAAACCATAATGGATCAGAATGTTCCAACAAAAATAACTTCAAATAGAATTAATAAATGCTGGTTCAATTTTAAACTTAAAAAGTATTGCAAACTAAAGGAGAATTTATTTAAGAAATTTAAGGCTACCAATTCAGAAAGGATACACAAAAAATACTTAAAAATTAAACACCTGACACAGAAACTTAGCCGTAACCTCCAAAATAATTATATAAACAGTGTGATAACTAAAGATAACAATAAAAACTTATGGTCCTTTATCAAATCTAAAAAAATGGAGCCTTCAGGTATAGCCACACTAAAAGACTCAAATAATAAAACCTATAATGATAATGAAAACAAAGCTAATATCCTTAACAAATATTTTGCATCATCATTTTCTGCCTCAGGCGACAAGGAAATTGCAATAAATTTAAATAAATTGGAAGAAATAGGTAACATAACTGTAGATGAGATAGGTATACATTCACTCCTAAAAAACTTAAAAATAAACAAAGCTACTGGACCAGATGAATTACCTGCCAGGTTATTAAAAGAATTAAGCAATGAACTGTCCCCAATCCTTGTAGTTCTTTTTCAAGCCTCTCTAAATCAGGGCAAAGTGCCCGAGGATTGGAAATTAGCCTATGTAACGCCGCTCTTTAAGAAAGGTGATAAGTCAGACCCTGGTAATTACAGACCTGTATCACTTACTAGTATCACATGTAAATTACTGGAACACATAATATATAGCAGAATAGTTAACCACCTTGACAAATATAATGCCCTATGCCCACACCAACATGGCTTTAGAAAGAACAGATCATGTGAAACACAATTGATAGGCCTAATAGATGATCTATCAAAAGGCTTAGATAATAATGATCAAATTGATACAATATTACTAGACTTCTCAAAAGCATTCGACAAAGTTCACCACCTTAGTTTGCTCAAAAAACTTAAATACTTTGGAATCTCAGGTCCCTTGCATCACTGGATCCAAGATTTCCTATTGGGTAGGGAGCAAACTGTAATAATTAATGGTTCTAAATCTACACCAATAAAGGTTAACTCAGGAGTTCCACAAGGAACTGTCCTAGGTCCCTTACTATTTTTAATTTATATAAATGACTTACCCAACAATATCTCAACAGGAACTAAAGTTAGGTTATTTGCTGATGATTGTATAATCTATAGAACAATCAAGTCAGAACAAGATAGCAAAATTTTACAAAAAGACTTAGATGAATTAATAAAATGGGAAACTAACTGGAGTATGTCCTTCCACCCAGAAAAATGTCAACTGCTAAGAGTAACAAAGAAAAAGAAACAAATAAATTCAAAATATTTCATTCATGGAAAAGAACTAACCCAAACTACAGATGGGAAATACTTAGGAGTCATAATAAATGAGAAACTATCTTGGAATCCCCATGTCAATGAAGTTATTAAAAAATCTAACAAAACCTTAGGCTTTATAAAAAGAAACTTTTACAAATGTAACAAAGATATAAAACTAAAATGCTATCTCACCCTGGTGAGACCTATACTAGAATATGCATCTTCAGTATGGGACCCATCCACCAAAGAAAATATTGATAAGTTAGAACAAATCCAAAAAAGAGCTGCCAGATTCATTACTGGAGAATATTCAAAACTGACAAGAGTAACACCATTAGTTAAATCATTAAACCTTGAAACACTAGAGGATAGAAGAACCAAGAGTAAATTAGTAATTATACATAAGGCAATTAATTCTAATTTAGAAATACAACACAAAGATAACCTAATACAACCCTCAAATAGACATAAAGACAAAAACACCTTTTTTATTCCATATGCAAGAACAAACACATACAAGTTTTCTTTCTTTCCGTCCGGTATTCGGGCGTGGAATGGGTTGCCTGAAGAAACCAGGAAAGCCACCACTTTATCATCTTTTAAAACTCTAGTAAGAATACAGGACTAAACACAAACCATAGAAATACGTAGGACGCAATAATCTTCTGTACAGAAGGAGCGTCTGTAACATATAAGATAAGATAAGATATCACTTATTAAGAAAGTTTACCAAACGCATTTGCCATTCTCTAATGCACCCTTTGAATAGTCCATTTACTTCTTCTGGGGGGACCTGATAGTACAATCCAACATGGTCAAGAGTGTGATGCCTCTGTTAAATAAGAAGTGGTTATATACTTTACTAAAACAAATACCATAATCAAATTCTACATGATAATTTTTTAATATCTCAATTATATTTTAAATCCTTTTTACACATACCCCAAGTAAACTATACATCTTTAAGGATATTTTTCCCAGCTAAGCAAAATGAATTTTAATCCCTATATGGAAGTACTTGGTTTTCTACATCCTTTATGTTTCTTTTTTAATATTTAAAAAATAATTATAGTTTATTTTAATGGGATAGTGATCAGTGATAGTATTCTTTGGGCCTTAGTGATGCTTACAGGGTCATTTACTTCTGTTCTAACTACTGTTTTGAACTTTTCTGACTGTGCCTGGGCCAAAGTACTGGAGCATCTTGAAATCTGGTTAATTGTGTCTGAAAAAAGTAGTTTTTTAAAAATACTTCATTTAACTTCACTTATACAAGGACACAACATTCAAAAATAAGTGTGCATCACATCTGAAGCTTTTACAATTTATTTTATGTATCACCTGGGAACATCTTAATTTTTTAACAAGTTTGAACATTGTAATAAAAATCTTCATTGTCATGCTTAATGAAATCATAAACCAATGAGAAAAAATGAGGAAGTCTGAGGATGTGGGTCACAGAATTGAAGGTCCCCATGTTAAAAAAATCCAAATGAACTCACACTATAAAAATGTATATCTCAAGAATGGTAAAATTATGTAAAATAATTGGAGATAATAATATTGAGCAATAATAGTAAGAATTCTTTTTCTTCTTCTTTTTTTTTCCTTCTTAAGTTCAAATCTAATAAGCTTTTTATTTTCAAAGAAAGAATTTAGTACTAGTACAGGAAAGGAAGAATTAAAGTTTTTAGGCCGGGGGAAGCAATATGGGGTTCAAAGAAAAAGGAACATCTACATATATAATTTACCTAAACGAGTATGTACAAACAAGCATGATGGATGACCCTCACTAGGGTCGACAAAAATCACATTTGGCAAAGGTAGTGAGATGAAAGGAAGAAAGAAATAGGGGGTGGGGGCCCCTGTTTGATTGCAGCCCGGAACCCCGTGCAGTCTTAATCTGCCCCTGTGTAACTGCGTAAAGCCGTAAATGAAAATCCTCAAGCAACGATTGGCGCACAATCGCAAGAATGTAATATAATTCGTTTTGTGTGGAATAATAAATGTAACATGTGCAGACTTGTCACAGGAAACCATTCCATTCATCCTTCAACCTCATTTTCACTCTATTACTATTACTATTGGCTTATTGCTTTGTTCTCGTTGTTTCATTCATAAAAGTTGTCCGTGTGCAAAATTTATTTAACTATTGATTAAAATTAACAATTATTATTGTAAGTCAAAGGCGAAGGTTTTTAAAAGGAGTTCATAATTTATTTGGGTACATTTTTAAAAAGGACAGTTCGTTTTGTTGTGAGTCATATTCATGTCTTAATGTATATCATCTATGTAGGTCATGATCTAGAACTTGTAAACATATCAGTATAATTATAAGTATCAGAAACTTCGTTTTGGCAAAAATCCATATCGGTAGACCCCTAAGATTTAATCAATGTATTTGCTTTTCAGAATAAGAACAAAATTACAGCCACTAGTGCATTCATTGTCAAATGTCCAATTTTGAAAATTATAAATGTTTGTCATTAAGTGTATATCAATCAAGTTTTTTTTACCTTTAAAATTTATTAATCAGCTTACATAGTAATCATGAAATTTGATTATGAGCCGAAGACCGTTGTTAGGCGCTAGGTGCTAGTCACATATGATTACAGTCGCTGTACGGATCTTAGGCAAAGCATTTAGATGCAATGCCGATGATGAAAACCAAAGTACCCGTTGAGGGTCGGGTTACTCCGAAGCGACCGTTTCGTCCCCCTCAATTAACTAGCAACGCTGTTGAGCGGTGCCGGTTTAGGGCCAGGAGCGCCAGTACGGAATAGCAAAAGGTACCGCTAGGAAACGCTTTTGGTCGCCAGCTCTGAGGAAACCTTCCGGTGGGGTTTAAACCCTAGTTAGGTCAGTGATGATCCCCACGCTTTGCGGCGATCTAAACTATATAGACTCGTAAGCTTTGCCGTGGTGGCGCCAAAGTGATACTATGTTGATAGCGAGTCACAGTAGGGAAATTCCACACCTCCCTTGGGAGGCACACTTTAGTGGGAGGCGTTTTCGGCCTAGTGCCCTGGACGCCCAGGTGGCCGCTTGTAGCAGCGACCGCTCCGGGGGGGCTTCTCAGTCTTTACGTCCCTTAGGGGGCCAGAGGGCTGAGGGGGTTTTCCGGGAAGCCCCATGAAGAGCGCAGGCTCGGGACTGCTGATTTTCTTCCACATGTAGGATTATGAGAACTGTCGAGAAGGGGTGACCTCTACGTGGTTCGACAGACGCGTAGAGTTGTGGAGCAGACCACAACCTGAAACCGACAAACCCCTGGCTTGGACAGCCGAAGACCGTTGTTAGGTGTTAGGTGCTAGTCATATATGATTACAGTCGCTGTACGGATCTTAGGAAAAGCATCTAGATGTAATGCCGATGATGAAAACCAAAGTACCCGTTGAGGGTCGGGTTACTCCGAAGCGACCGTTTCGTCCCCCTCAATTAACTAGCAACGCTGTTGAGCGATGCCGGTTTAGGGCCAGGAGCGCCAGCACGGAATAGCAAAAGGTACCGCTAGGAAACGCTTTTGGTCGCCAGCTCTGAGGAAACCTTCCGGTGGGG
>MUZC01000262.1:1254630-1267829 GCA_002072015.1 Radix auricularia
GGGGGGGGCTTCTCAGTCTTTACGTCCCTTAGGGGGCCAGAGGGCTGAGGGGGTTTTCCGGGAAGCCCCATGAAGAGCGCAGGCTCGGGACTACTGATTTTCTTCCACATGTATACCGGCATCCTTCCGTCTCGCGAGACGATGGTGCATCACCGTTGGGTTGGGTTGCATTTCCTCGAGTGACTGTGCAGTCCTATCCTTGAGTGACAGTCTTTGCCACAGTTTTTACACACGAGTTCTGTGCTTCCAAATGTTTTGGCCTTTCTCCTAGCTCTTCTGTCTGCAGCCTCCTCCATTCTTCGCTCCTCGGCTACTATGACGCCCTCTTTGACAACTGTGCGCCACGTAGATCGGTCTTCTGCCTTACACTCCCAGTCACTTGTATGTATTTTGGCTGCTTTCATGTCCCTTTGACAGACATCTTTAAATCGCAAGCGTGGGCGACCTGTTTTCCTCTTTCCTGAAGCAAGTTCACCATATAGGAGGTCCTTCGGGATGCGGCCGGGGCTCATTCTTTTGACATGTCCTAGCCACCTCAGGCGTCTTTCACTAAGAATTGAGAACATGCTTTGGGTATTGGCACGCGTTAGTACCTCACTATTAGGCACTTTTTCTTGCCATTTAATACCAAGGATGCGGCGCAAGCATCTCAAATGGAAGCTGTTAAGCTTACGCTCTTGTGATGTATAAGTGGTCCATGTCTCGCTCCCATATAGTAGTGTACTGATGACACAGGCTCGATAGACGCACAGTTTGGTTTTCTCCGTTAGCTTGGTGTTTTGCCAGACCCGCTTATTTAGTTTAGCCATTGTTGCGGCTGCCTTGCCAATTCTGCTGTTTATTTCTTCTTCAATGGACAGTGTATTGGAGACCTTGGATCCCAAGTAGGTGAAGCTGTCCACAACCTCCAAGTTTTCATTATCGATATTTATGGTAGGAGGAGGTCGAGTGTCTTGGGCCATGATGTTTGTCTTTTTCAAGCTGATTTGCAGACCAAATTCTTTGCAGGCATTGGAGAAGCTTGACACGAGTTGTTGCAAACCAGATTCTGTATGTGCTGTTAGTGCCGCATCATCCGCAAATAGTAGCTCTCGAATTAGGACATCCGTCGTTTTGGTCTTGGCTCGGAGGCGGGCAGTGTTGAAAAGTCCTCCATCAGCTCTGGTATGTAACCAGATTCCCTCACTGCTATCCTTGAATGCGTATCGAAGAAGTACAGAGAAGAATATTGCGAAGAGTGTTGGTGCGAGTACACAACCTTGTTTAACTCCGCTGCTGACAGGGAAGGCCTCTGACTTAGCTCCATCGAACTGTACTGTGCCAAGCATATTTTCATGGAACTGTCTGATGATGGCAAGTAGGTGAGGGGGACATCCAATTTTTGCCAGTATTTGGAATAGCCCGTTGCGACTGACTAAGTCGAAGGCTTTTGTAAGGTCCACAAATGCAATGTATAGTGGCATCTGCTGCTCTCTGCATTTTTCCTGGAGCTGTCGTATGGAGAACACCATGTCTATGGTAGACCGACCGGACCGGAAACCACACTGAGATTCTGGATAGACGCGGGATGCTAGGCTTTGTAAACGTTTTAGTATAACGCGGGCAAAGGTCTTTCCTACAATACTAAGGAGTGAAATGCCGCGATAATTATTGCAATCACTCCTATCACCTTTGTTTTTATATAGTGTCACTATATTTGCATCCTTTAGGTCTTGGGGGATGTAGCCCTGTTCCCAGCAGAGGGACAGAATCTCGTGCAATGGTTGGAGTAAAGCTGTCTTGCCACTCTTTAGAACCTCTGGTGGTATTCCATCATTCCCAGGCGCTTTTCCACAAGCTAGACTGTCAATTGCTTTGCTCAGCTCTTCCTGTGTGGGCACGACATCAAGTTCTTCCATGAGTGGCATATCTGGGATGTCATCTAGAGCGGTGCTGGAGACTGTGGTAACTGTTGAATACAATTCCAGATAATGCTCAACCCACCGTTTTAGCTGTGCTGCCTGGTCTTGAATAATTTCTCCATTTTTGGACTTTAGGGGAGCAGCTTTTGACGTCAAGGGGCCCGTTGCCTTTTTGATGTTTTCGTACATGACTTTTGCATTGCCCATGTCTGCAGCTGATTGTATACTGGAACAGAGCTTAAGCCAGTAGGTATTGACACATTTACGTGCAACCTTTTGGGCAAGTGACTTAGCTGTTTTTAAAGCATGCAAATTGTCAGGTGTAGGCTTTTCCTTGTAAGCCATAAGAGCTTTCCTTTTTGCTTCAGTGACGGGTTTCATCTCGTCCCAATGTTCATCAAACCAGTCCGTGTTTTTGTGAGATTTTTTGCCAAAGGCTTGTATTGCGGATGTATAGATTGTGTCTCTCAGTTGCGTCCATTTGGAGTCAATGGTGACGCATGGGGACATCTTTGAGAGACTTTCCTTCACCTTGTCTTTGAACAGCTGCGCTATCGCAGGGTCTTTCATGCAGGAGGTATTGATGCGTGGACTTCCCTTTTTCTTTGTGTGGTACGAGTTTTTCCTCATTATTCGTACTTTGCTGGCGACAAGGGAATGATCCGTGTCACAGTCGGCACTGTGATAGCTGCGAGTGAGTAGGACGCTAGCTAGTTGTGCACGCCTGGTGATAATGAGGTCCAGCTGGTGCCATTGGTGGGATCGAGGGTGTCTCCAAGATACTTGATGTATATCCTTGCACTTGAAGAAAGTGTTGGTCACACACAAGCCTCGTGAGCAGCACAATTCCAGAAGCCTTTGTCCATTTTCATTTAACTTTCCTCTTCCAAATAGTCCAAGGCAGGTGGGCCAGGCTTCGTGGTCGCTCCCCACTCTAGCATTGAAATCTCCTAGGAGATAGATTGCCTCGTCTTTGTGGATGCCGGCTATTGCCTGGTCTAACGCTCCATAGAACTGGTCCTTCTCTTCCGGAGTTGAATAGAGTGTTGGGGCATACACACTAAGAATGTTTGCTGGGCCCGCAGTTGTTCTGAGTCTTAGAGTGAGGATCCTCTCCGTGCCTGATGACGGTGGTTCAATGGATGGTAGAAGAGTGTTTTTAACAGCGAAACCCACACCATGCTGTCTAGGTTCGTCTTTCGGTCTGCCTTGCCAGAAGAAGGTGTAATTGGCCTCTTTGAGTGAACCGTTGTCTGGGAGCCTGGTCTCCTGAAGGCATGCTATGTCAATCTTTAGCCTTTTAAGTTCTCTATCGATTATTCCTGTCTTCCGTGTGTCGTTTATGGACTGCAGATCATCAGTGATGCCGGGACACATAGTCCTCACGTTCCAGCTAGCGATTCGAAGAGCTGGGGTCTTCTTTTTCTTTTTTGTATTTCTTGGTGCAGGGCTTAGTGGCCCACTTGTTGAGTGGTACTCTAATCTCCACGCACCCAGTGGAGAAGGCAGGCCATGACGGGATAGCACCTATTTGACTGGGGGCTGCCCAGTTTGAGGCGGGCGGTAGCTGTCCAGTGAGACATTGGTAGTCTTTCCCACCGTCGGAAGCAGCCCCTGGCGCCTAGCTCTACGTCAATTGAGCTTTGGCTTATAACCGGTAACTGCTGCTTCCCGTGTTTTGTCGACACCTTGCGGCGACGCTGGAGTGTCCTCTCCAGAAGTGATGCAAGCCTGGGCGGGTATTATGGAGAATTAGCTGCTGCCCATACAGCATATCCCCCCTCTCCACGTCAATGGTGTAACCAAGGGAACGACTTGCGTCGATGCAGCTTGGCTGCCATTGGCGTCGCAGGAGCTGCCGGTATGTACATAAGTCTTATGTATAGACCGCCTGTAGGTGCTCCAATTCCTGATTTTCTTTCAGGGTTTACTCCCTTCCACATGTAGGATTATGAGAACTATTGCTAAGTATTAAAGTATTAGCATAATTAAAATAAAGCATATATATATTTATGACTGTTGTTGCAGCAGATGATTTGACGGGTTGTTGCTAGTGTTACGACATATGGTATTAAAAAATTTCTAATTAAATTTTTTAAACTCCCCAAAAGCAACATTAGAACCCATGGATGGTTTTAAAATCAAAGCTGCTGTTCGTCCGTCGTAGTCGACCACTCTCATCATATTTGTATTTGGCCTGTGCCAGGCCGCCATGTGTGTCCTCTGGTGGCTTATTAACCCTATTCTAACACGCAATTTGCATCCTCATATTGGACAAGGGATGGATGACAACCCTTAAAAAAGGCTTTTGCATACTGTCCTTCCTGGCTTGACGTTTTGCCTTGGCAGTCCATTGGCTGTAAGCCTCACAGACAGCTGCACCATTCCATATCATAGAGCACCAGTGGGCTTGGTTACTGGCTGCTACTTCCCAGGAGTCAAGTCTAATGTCAAAGGCATTTATATCAGTTTTAAGTGCATCATTGTATCGCTTACGTGGACCTCTGCGTCCTCCATGCCCTGCAGTAAGCTCACAATAGAAGAGCCCCATGGGGATGGTATTAAAGGGTGGAGGGGGGCAGGTAATAACAACAGGAGTGCACAGGATTCCTGGTTTACTCGCCTTTTTTTCCATTACTTCGTGCTGCTGTTTGTGTCCGTTTTCTCAGCCCCGATCTTTGCACTATCTATGACGAGCAAGTATGCAGCGCATGATGCGCTATGCAGTTGGTCGTATCTAGTGTTTTATAATTTAATTTTAATGAAAACAAAAATCTGAACTAATTAAATAATATTTGATTCAGATGCCGACTGAGTGTCAACTTGCGAATCAAAAGAAAAACAAAAATTGGCATAATTAAAATACAGCTTTAGTCGTAACTGTAAGTAAGCACATACCACATTTTTACGAATGTCGTAGCAGCAGACAACCCGACGGGATGCTGCTAGCGTTACGGCATGTCGTACACTAGCCAATACACTTTTGTTTGACTAGTGTTACGTCGTAACACTAGCCAATACACTTTTGCTTGGCTAGTGTTACAACTAGTCAAAAATCTAAATAGATTCATTCAACGCAGCTGCTTTTCAGAATAAGAAGAACAAAAATTACAATTGTCAGCACACTCATTGTGATTTAAACTTTAAAAAATATAAATAAATGTAATTTTTAAAAAAATATGACGGTAGCAAGATTCGATCCCGCTATCAATAGTGTCATATCATTTTCAAACTAACCCAACTATCACTTCGTCTGAAAGTATAATTTTTATAATTTATAATTATACGTGTTTTTCATTTAATGGATCAATCTAGATTTTTAAAAAATCTTTATAATTCATTATTAGGCTTACCTAGTAATCATATTTTACTATAGTTTAGTATTAAACTATTAGTATTAGCATAATTGAAATACAAAAAATTGTTTACGACATGTCGTAGCACCAGCAACATCCCGTCGGGTTGTCTGCCGTTACTTTGTTGTAGCAGCAGATACTTTGTACCGAAAAATCATAAAAATGTCTTTAGTCTTACTCTTACTTATTAATGCCTAAGGCCAGTAAGGGCTAACTTAAGGTAGACAGATTCAGATATGACTAAATGAATGATAATAATTAATTAATAAATTTAAGTACTGTTGTTTACTAATGACTAATGTCTAATGTTTACTCTGTCACTGTGGACGGTCGTATTTACTTGTTACTTACTGACTTAATTTAAGTGCCACTTAATGCACTGATCACTGAATAAATACTGTGTCACACTCACTCTCACACACTCACAGTCACACACTGACAGACACAGTCACAGTACACACTTTACACAGTGTGTGACTGAACTGTGTGTGTAATAGTGTAATTGACAATTTGTGATTGTATATTTATTTCTGGTAAGCGATTTGTGCATTTAGCGACAGAATGTGAAATTAAATTTAATAAATTTTACAAAAAGAAATATATTACCATTGAATAACGTGAAATTAAAAAATCGTGCCCTTGAACAGAATGTAGAGTAGATACTTCTGAACACCGGGACTTCCATTTTTTTAGACAGGGAAACAACTCAGTAATATTATATGCTACGGGTCTATTGGTATGAAATATGTAGCACTGAGCACACGTTTAAATAGCAATAAGTTTCTAATGTTGTCAAAAGTTCAAATAAAATGATACGCAATTCTCCATTTCCTTTAATTGAAAGGAATTAGTAAATCAAGATATGATATATGATAAAATATGGTGTGGGGGATATAAAATCAAAACAAAGCATTCCAGCTTTGAAGAAAAAAGTTTATTCACATTTTCTATTAAAATAGTCTATTTTTTTAATCAAAACACAAAGTAAACAAACAAATGATAATGAAAACAATAAATTGGAGCTTTAAGTGGAGCCTTTTAAACTATCACGACAGTAAATGTTTTTAAAGCTTTATCGCAGTCCTATTATATATGATACAAGACAGGTATAACACGCGGCTAAGCATATGCCGTGGAGTTGCTCATCACAGATAGTGCAAATGGGGGTTGAGAGAACGGACACAAACTGAAATAAAAACAACCCGTAAAAACAAAGTTTTTGACTATAAATCCTTTAAATTTGAGACAGAACTGGAAATCCTACATATGGAAGAAAGTCAGCAGTCCCGAATCTGCGCTCTTCATGTGGCTTCCCGGAAAACCCCCTCAGCCTTCTGGCCCTCTAAGGACGTAAAAGCTGAGAAGCCCCCTCCCCGGGGGTCGCTTCTAGAAGCGGCCACCTGGGCATCCAGGACACTAGGTCAAAAACGCCTCCCACTAAGTTGACCCCCCGAGGTAGGGGTGGAATTTTTCCTACTTCGACCAGCTATCACTACGGCACCACCCAGGTGTAACAGGGCTGATTTAACCCTTGACCAGAATATACCCGGGTATAATCTGGCCTAGGCCAGAATATACCCGGGTATAATCTGGGCTAGGCTAGAATATACCCTTCCAGGCCAGAATATACGTTTTGACAACATGGGGATATATAGTAAAAATGGATGAATGCCTATTTAGACATTCTATTGGTGTTTTAGCTTTGTCAGAGAAGTTTATTAAGTCATTTCTTAAGTAGGAAAGAAGTTTTATTTACAATAAAATAATAATATTAACATATTTTTTTTATTAAGATGTCTGATAAGATGGTCATTTTCTATCTCAAGTAAGCTAACAGTCTACACATATATAGATGGAATCAGCGTTTTTTGTTTGTTTGTTTTTTTAAAATAGTATTTATTATTAGTATTATTATTATTTTTTAAACTTGAATAATTCAAGCAATACAAAAATTTGCTATTAAAAAATAACTAATTTAAGCGAGAAATGGACTAAGTTGTAGCTGTTCAAACGCTTGCGAAAATTTATTTCGTGGACCTCGCTTATTAATCAAATCATTATGTTTAATTATTTTGAGTATGGCAATAAATTTTGTTGAAGAAATTTTTGAATTAAATTATGCATGAATGTTTTGTTTGTTTGATTTTTTTCCTCTAATATATTTTAAATTTTACTAGCAACAACGGTTTAGGCATATCTTCATTTTGTTTTTGAAATAATAAATATAGCATGGTACCCCCCATCCCCCCTTTTTTGTGTCGATCTGCAAAATACAAGAATAGTACAAGACTAAAAGTGTGGGAAACATCGTTTGACTTCTCCAATGTTGCTTGTCGTGTTTCCGAAACTTTATCTGAAGCTCGGTTTGCCTTTGCGGCGTCTTAAGAAATTCAAAAGAAACCTTTGTTCCAGTAAAGCAAATTAATTTTATTTTTCAAATCATTGCAATTCATTTTTACTTGTGTTACTCTGAAAACAGTACGGTCATCCTTATTGGATTTTGCCGATGTTGCATTGTCCGCTTTCCATGCATTCGTCCCTTGTTACGATGCACGGTTTGTGTTCTGTTTTATCTGCATTCAAAAGATCATCTGACCTCGTCGCGCCCTATTATTTCATTTTAAACAAGCCGTATTTCTTTTGAAATGTGTAAAATATAAATGAGTAGCATAAAGTTGCGAATGGTGGCAACCTTGTTGGATTAGGCCAATCTTTACAGAGTCGACGAATCGGATTTCGCGACTTTAATAGCATATTTTGGTCACAATAAAATAACCTCCAAAACGACCAGAGCGCAAACTTTGTCAACCATGGAAGACTAACTATATGGTCAACTTATACAATTCTACCCTACAGCGAAAGTTAATTACCCCCAATGAAAGACGCCTAAGATGGCTAAGACATGTGAAAAGAAGGAGCCTGGTCGTATTCCCATGGACTTCCTTTATGGAAAAGTGGTAGCCAAAAAGAGGAAGACTTTAAGATTTAAGGTTGTCTGCCTGAGGGACTTGGAAGCAGATAGAATATGCACGAGTGAATGGGAGTGTGAAACAAAAGACTGCTCTACATGGTGCACAGTTTGTCAAAGAGAATTTAAAAGTAGCCAAAGAGCGTAGGGTGGACGAGGCTATAGACTATAGACAAAAGAGCTATGAGAAAGGCCAAAACATTGGCAAGCACAGAACTTCTTTGCACCATCGTGTAGCGAGTCGGAAGGATGCTGATAAAGATGATATCAAGAATCATCGCCGCATTCATCGCATGGGTTCGAAGATGGAATTCTCGTTGGTTGGTCCCTACCTCGTGGGAAGAGTTAAGTTAAAGAATATATCGACTGACAAAATACCCAGAAACACCTACAATTTCAGTAACCTAAGAATATACAGCAATAAACAGGGTTCTTAACCCAATCAGTGCTCCGATGATCTTGTTAAAGGTACTGTTAATGGCAGCCTACAACAAAAGAGCACGGGTGAAGAAACTGACATAATATTGATACAAACTGTCTTAAAACCAATGCAGATACAAAAATTTCAAGAAGAAAGCGTCTTAGCACAACTCTTGGCCTTACTTTTGACAAGTTTGTATATTATGGCCGTACTCATGATTTTGAACAACTGAGACTTGCATATTAAAAGATAAAGGTTGAGGGGGCGGTTACAATCAGTGACATAAGCTACATTCTGATAGGAACAGAAAACAACCACATCCTCCTCAGAGATAAAGTATTTCAATATATGAACACTGGTATTGCATAACAGCTACATGACTTATTGAATCAAAATATGGAATGAGTTGCCTGAGGAAATCAGGAAACCAACATTCTATCAACATTAAAATTCTAATACAAATGCAATACTAGACATAAACAATGATAAGCGTAGGACGTAATAATCATCTATATAGAAGGAGTGTATTTAAATGTTAAGATATGATACGGGTAAGGAATCCTTAGTGTTCGCACGCGTTTGAAAAGCAACAAACATAACGAATCTTAAATTTTTGTGTTAAAATTATCCTGTAGTGCTTGATTAAGTTAATGTTAAATTTTAAAAAAAATATTTAAAAATAAATAATAAAACGCTGATTCCAATATATTTGCATAGACTGTAGTTTTCATATTTAAAAAAAAGAGACTCAACGACATCATTCTTTTAAAATAACATGCAATGCTGCTTTCCATCATCGTAAAATATTATATTATTATTATTTTATTTTAATGAAAACAATTTTGCTACTTAAGAAAAGAGTTTGATTTGTCTGACAGAGCTAACACATGAAGAGAAAGTCTAAAAATTTGATTTATCAATTTTTTACTATACATCCCAATGTTGTCAAATGGGTATTTATTCTGGCCTGATGGGTTATATTCTGGCCTAGGTCAGATTATACCCGGATATATTCTTGTCAGGGGTTTAAACTGGCCTGTTACACCGGCAAAGCTTACGCGTCTCAATGGTTAGGACCACCGCAGTGCGGGGGATCATCACTGACCTACCTAGGGTGTAACCCCCACTGGAAGGTTTCCTCAGAGCTGGCGTCCAATGCGTTCCTAGCAGTACCTTTTGCTAATCCGTACTGGCGCTCCTGGTCCTAAACCTTCACCGCTCAGTGGTGTTACTAGTTAATTGAGGGGGACGAAACTGTCGCTTCGGAGTAACCCGACCCTCAACGGGTACTTTGGTTTTCAGCATCGGCATTGCACCTAAGATCCATACAGTGACTGTGATCATGTGTGTCTAGCATTTAACACCTAACATATCGGACTTCAGCATTCCTTACCAGGAGTTGTCAGTTTAGGTCGTGGTCAACTTTAAGACCTTACTCATCTGTCGAGCCACGTAGAGGCCATCTTTTCTCGACAGAACTGAAAATCCTACATGTGGAAGAAAATCAGCAGTCCCGAGCCTGCGCTCTTCATGGGGGTTACCGGAAAACCCCCTCAGCCCTCTGGCCCCCTAAGGGACGTAAAGACTGAGAAGCCCCCCCCCCCACGGTCGCTGCTACAAGCGGCCGCCTGGGCGTCCAGGACACTAGGTCGAAAACGCCTCCCACTAAGTGTGCCTCCCGAGGGAGGTGTGGAATTTCCTACTATGACTCGCTATCAACATAGTATCACTTTGGCGCCACCACGGCAAAGCTTACGAGTCTCTATGGTTAGGATCGCCGCAAACTAAAAGTATTGATTACATTCAAAACAACCATTTATAGACTGAAAGTGACTCAACTCCCAAATGCTCTAAAATGGGGACGGATGGGGGTAGGGGTCTAAGGGGTGTGGTCACCGATCGTTGGAATGAACTCAGCAAAGTCGTGGATGTCAACAACAACAGGCGGGTATCATACATTTATGTAAAAATAAACTAAAAGTACATTTATTTAATAACGTACATTCGATCGATCTGAACTTTTGATACAATGCATTGTTAGGTGACATGAGTTTTTCCGTCGTACGGACAGACCAAGAGAGAGACGGCGGTAAAGTTAATATAAAGGATTTAAAAAGCGAGTAAACATGGAGACATGTGCGCCAAAACAATGCATTGAAAAACTACAGAGAGTTCAAAATTCAGCTGCCAGATTAGTTCTAAAGGCAAAAAAACATGACCATGTTACTCCGCTACTCTACTCACTTCATTGGCTACCCATACAAGCCCGAATTGATTACAAACTGGCCGTTCTGTGTCACAACTTCTTTTCTGACTCATGCCCTTCATATCTTACTGAACTTTTTTCAGTCTACTCATCAAGTCTATGCATAGAATATGCATCTTCTGTATGGGACCCATCCACCAAAGAAAATATTGATAAGTTAGAACAAATCCAAAAAAGAGCTGCCAGATTCATTACTGGAGAATATTCAAAACTGACAAGAGTAACACCGTTAGTTAAATCATTAAACCTTGAAACACTAGAGGATAGAAGAACCAAGAGTAAATTAGTAATTATACATAAGGCAATTAATTCTAATTTAGAAATACAACACAAAGATAACCTAATACAACCCTCAAATAGACATAAAGTTAAAAACACATTTCTTATTCCATATGCAAGAACAAACACATACAAGTTTTCTTTCTTTCCGTCCGGTATTCGGGCGTGGAATTGGTTGCCTGAGGAAACCAGGAAAGCCACCACTTTATCATCTTTTAAAACTCTAGTAAGAATACAGGACTAAACACAAACCATAGAAATACGTAGGACGCAATAATCTTCTGTACAGAAGGAGCGTGGGACCTAGTGGTCGAGAGGTAGCGCTCTCGACTGTCATACTGATGGTCACGAGTTCGAATCCACACGAAAGTGAGGATTTGTTCTCGGGGCCTGAGGAGTCCCCGAGTCACCCAGCTCCGAATGGGTACCTAACTAGACAATAGTTAGGCGGCTGGGGTAATGCGTGGAACCCCTATAGCCGTGGCCTGTGACCGCTGCATCACTTGCCAACAGATCATCTCTCATGGTCACTGGACGCAATTATCTTCTGCATAGAAGGAGCGTCTGTATATCTAAGATAAGATAAGGAGCGTCTGTAACATATAAGATAAGATAAGTCGTCAGCTACGCTCTTCTGCAGATACACACATTCTCTGTGTTCCTAAGACAAGAACTAAAACATTTGGCGAAAGGTCATTCTCTTTTTGTGCAGCCAAACAATGTAATTCTCTTCCATTACACATCCGTTGTATTTCAACTGCTAAGTCATTCAAGACTGCACTTAAGACACATCTTTTTAAAATTTATTTTGAAAATTAATGAAACATTTCTTTAAATGATTAACGTAGCTGATGTATAAAAAATAACAAAAAATATTTGTTCCCTCTGAGGATTTAACCAAGAATTTTCAGCATGCAATGCATACGTGATAGCCACTACACAACGAATCATGTGTTATTTTGTGAAGGAACAACGCATGTGAACCCTCCTTGCTGGGATACAGCGCTTTATAAATTATCATTTTATTATTATTATTATAAAACGGTGATGCACCATCGTCTCACGAGACGGAAGGATGCCGGATATTATTATTATAAACTGTGACATGCCGACCCTAGTGTTAGTTAATGTACGCAAAAAAACGAGGAAAAGAACGGGAAGAAAAAATATTTGTTCCCTCTGAGGATTTAACCAAGAATTTTCAGCATGCAATGCATACGTGATAGCCACTACACAACGAATCATGTGTTATTTTGTGAAGGAACAACGCATGTGAACCCAAGAAGCATTGTTGCAGCCCCCCACTTTTTTCTCTCTCTCTTTTCATCCCACTATGTTTGCCTGCGATCTTGCGACCCCAGCGGGGATCACTCGTCATGCTTATTTGCACAGGACCGTTTAAGTGAATTATATATATAGATATTTTTTTTGTTTTAAATGTGTTTTTAGATTTTAGAGCTAGTAAGGCCTAGAGACTGTGTGTATGTGTGTGCATGCATGCGTTCGTGCGTGGGCGCGTGTATATTATTTTTTTGTTAATAAAAAATATTTTTTTCGAAAATGTGACGTACTTAGGGGATTGGGGGGGGTCTGAGATTTGTGACATTTTTGACAGAGGGGAGTGGTGGGGGGGTAAAAATGGAAATGGTCAAACATGTAAAAAAGAACGTGGCGTACTTTATAGACGGGCCCTTAGAACTTAGAAGATTTTTTAAACTTCAGCTCGGGTTACATAGTTTTAGAATAGTTTACAGGCTTACAATTTCTGCACAATTTTATTTCTCATTATATTCAAAATGACACAAATAGAAAATCTTATAGCCGAGTCCCTTTCTTATTATCCATGTTAACACCATTAATACTATTGAAAAAATGTCATTTAAGCTTAACTGATGATGAGTAGGCTCACCCATTCAAATTCATATTAGGGAACTGGGGGCTATTAACGAAAAAGGTTGGTGTCTGATAAGGGGCCGTCCATAAAGTATGTCACACTATTTTTGACCCC
>MUZC01000262.1:1288766-1302164 GCA_002072015.1 Radix auricularia
CTGTTGTCCTGCAACAGTTCAAATAATATTCAACGTTATTGTTGAAAGTTTGGGTTGAAGTATTCATGTAGCTATGTTAAAAAAAAAAAAGGGGGTTAGCTTGGGGGAAAATGAAAAGTTAACTAAAAAAAAAATTTTAAACAAGAAGCCTGTTTTAAATAACCTTATTTCAATAAACAAAAATATTAAAAATAACATAACATTTAGTAGAATGTTTTACCAGGTAGTTTGGGTGGTGTTAAAAAAGTTACAGAAATTGAGGAAATTAAGGATTGGATGCTGAAAAGTAATGGTTTGTTGAGTAGTAATTTTTAACAAATGAAAAAAAACAAGAAAGAGAGAAACAAAAATCTGGCCATGAAATATTTAGAAAGGGGAAACAGCGATGAAAGACCAACTTTATTGTTTTCTAAGCTGACAGAAGAAAAAATAAAAATGAATGGATTAAATTGTTAGTTTTATTAAGATACATTAAAAAAGAAAATAATGAACACTATCACTTATGGATATTCTTAATAATGCAAAATGAAAAAGTGAAAAAATGACTTGTGCTTTTCAGTGATTTTACCCAATCAAAACTTCCCAATGAAACAATTTTATTGGCTAATTACCATAACTACATCACATTTTGACTCTAATGCCTAAATTTTCACCAAGGTAAGGCAAGCGGCTGAGAGCATTCAAGATGGAATTATATCCCAAGCTTGTGGCTCATATCGAAGAGGCAAGTCGACTTGTGGAGATGTAGACGTGCTCATCACTCACCCTGATGGAAAATCTCATCTAGGAATTTTTTCTCCATTGCTAGCCAAACTGAAAGAATCAGGTTCATACTAATAAAAATAATCTAGCAGTTGTACATAGAGTTTTTATAAATATGGTAAACTTTAAAAAGTTTAAGGATCTAATGTATATCAGCACTTTCAATTAAATTCTCATTGATTTATAAAGAAAGAAGTTGATAAAACTATGCAGTTAAGATAGGGCAATAATTGAAGAAAAAACCCCCAATAAGAACCATACATAAAATAAATTTCTTAATGTGATTAATATACAATAGCGTATTTATCATTAAAATAATTACTGTTCAATTCAATAAATATTTTACACCTTACAGAATGATTAGATGTATCAAAGTACTAATTGTAAAATTTTAATTCAGGCTTTTTAACTGATGACCTGGTATCCAGTGAGCAAAGTGGAAACCAGAAAAAGTATTTAGGTGTCTGCAAACTACCAGGCCCAAACAGAAAGGTTAGTTTTTAAGAGCAGGTCTTTACATTCTAAATCAAAGCTTAAATTAAAAAATAAATAAATCATGTTTATTGGCAGTCATCTACAAAGTTAAATTACCTGAAGTTTATTTAGGTTATGTTAACAATCTTTTTGCTACATTATTTCATGTATTAAGATGTAAAGGAAAGAAGCACACATTTTTTCTTAATGGAATAGCTGTCTATGTGATGTCAGTCAATGAAATAACGATCGATAAATTGATTTGGTAATTGTAAAATGGACATTAGTTTTTTTTTTTTATGATGAAGAAGATGCTAGCATCTTGGAATATAAAGATAGTTTATGGCTTTGTATTATTAGATAATTCTTATGGTGAAGAGCACAATTTCATTTTCATGTAACTTTTCATGAGTGGTTAACTCAGATGACTTATATAAATAAGGTAATTTAAAATAGTCTTTGTATTTGCCAGCACCGTCGACTGGATATCATTGTTGTTCCTTACTGTGAGTACGGCTGTGCACTGGTTTACTTCACCGGATCAGCACATTTTAACAGGTCCTTGAGACATTTGTGTAAAACCCAGAGAATGTCCCTAAATGAGCATGCCTTGAAAACTGGAGTTGTTAGAAAGGTTATTAGAATTACATTCATATTTTAGAATAAATAATAGTTTTTAAAGATTTTTAATCCACTGCTACCAACACAAGAGACAGCAAAATACCCTAAAAGATCGACGATCACATGCTTGTTGCTTACCTACATGTGTATTGCTACACCAAATTAGGTAAATTATTTTTTTTTTAAAAATGAACACCAACTAGCAGCTTACAGTTACAGAAATCTATAGGGCTTCAAACTTGGAAATTCTTAGAAGAGACTTTATGGTTAGTGAATTTGATAGATGAAACTAATATCTCAGTCAATTTTGAGTTAGCAAATTCATTTAAGTACTGTATTTTAAGACATTGAACTTTAGAGCAGTTTATAAGGGTTGCTACCTCAGATACCTCACACCAGAAAGAAAAAAAACAGCAGGGGATTCTGATGAATTATTTTACACTTTAAAAAAAGCAACATTCAATCTTATGTTTTAAAAAAAAAATTAAAAAATAATGATTTAGTCTTGACAATGTTTTCTTAACTGTGGTAATGCATTATCAAGAATTTTATAGCTATCATTTATAATTTATAAGATAGCCATCATCTTAAACTTACTGTAATTTATACTAAATAAAAGTCCCCATGGTTACGTGTCCCTGCGGATAAAAACATTCAAATCAACTAGGAATTTGTTATATTTTTAAAAGAAAAACCTCCAGTTGCAAAGAACTATCTTTAAAAATTCTGTTGACTACAGCTTAATAAATTTGTAATAATATGGGTATATTTATATTTAATCCAGGGCTCAGAAAAGATCTTTGAAGGGACTGTAATCCCAACCCCATCAGAGGAGTCTGTGTTTGAGGCTCTCAAGATTCCTTACCGACCACCTGAAGAGAGAGACCACTGACAAAAAACAAAAAATTGGCAAGGATTAATGCTTAGTTATTGATATATCCTAAAAATGTGATAGAAGCTTTATTTATACACTCATATTGTAAATAGCACACATATTTATTATTCCAATTCAATTTTATAATTTATTAGATCAGATGCTTAAATTTAAATATTTACTATTGATGTTCCCGCCCCCACTCCCATCCATTTTAACGTTGGACCATATTATTTATAAAATGTATTATATACACTAAATTTCACCAAAAAAGTATTTGAAGTAATGATATAATTGTACATATTTTAATGCCATTTTAAAGATATTTGTAATTGATTGTACTAAATTTCTATTAGTAATTGTTATTCATGATTTAAATAAAACATTCACAACTCACTCTTGGTGTTCTTATCATTTACAACGAAATATACAGAAATAACAGGCAGCAGATTATTTAAGTTTTGCAATAAATTATCTCAGAGGACAAAGGGCTTTAACACTTACATAGCAAGAAAAACTATTTAAAAAATTTGATTTTTTTCCCTTTATTCTTAAAACTTTTAAAATTCAGAATATTTAAATGCTATTCATTATCTTCTTAATCTGCAGTCCCTTATGATAAATATTAATAATTAAAAACAAAAGCTTTCTCAAGCTTGACAGGGTCACTATAAAAACATGGTATGTCTCTTTTAAAAGAAGTGTGCAAAAGCATTTTTAAAAAAATTTGACTGAGGAGGTTTCATGATAATCTAGAATAGTTTAAAATGAAGAGACTGATGCCATCTTCAACATGTGAAAACCAATTGTTTCAAATCTCTCATTCTCATGTTGCCCTTTTGTGATGTAAAATAGAAATATGAAATAATAAATATTATAGTTCTATTTTTGTAGAATATGTATTAATTAAATGTGGCTATAAAATTGTTAATACCTTTAAGCACTTTCATATTTCATTATAGGAATACAAGCAAAATACCCGTGCTACACTACGGGGTAGGCACAATAAGAATAACTTTATTTGGTTTTGGGTCTCAAATTCTCCTTAAAAATGAATGTAAACGCATGTGGAAATTAGGGTAGTGATAAATCAAACCCCTTTTATATAAAAACAACAATATGTGTGTCGAGAAAAATAAAAATATTATTAATTTAGATATTACCCATCAATTTTGGTATTTCTGATTTAATATAGCAACATCATTATCATCCGTGCTCTACAGCCCATGTAGGGCCCTGGCTTGCTCCACAACATCCTTCCAGCTATAGCCCATGCAGGGCCCTGGCCTGCTCAACCACATCCTTCCATTCAGATCGATTGATGGCTTTCTTTCACCATGCTCGAACCCCTTTAATAACGCATGCTATATACTTTACCAGAATAACAAATGTCGTTAACAGTTAGAAAAACTAACGGGCAAGGCTCACTTTCTTTTCACGTGAATCAAAACATGAAAACAATATTTTTTTCACATGATTCCTTTGGTTCTTAGAAATAGCTCACTAAACACCCATTTCATTTATAGTCTTAGCATGAAATTAGTTCAAGACGAATATGATATTTTTAGCCAGATAATATTTGTGATTATTGTGGCTTGGGGAGAGTGAAAAATATGGTTTATTTGTTTTAAAGGCACATGTTCCTTTAACGGGAATAAAAACATAAGAACAATGCTGCTTTTTAAGAAAATGGTGAGAAATTGATCTCCTTATAAATTTTATGTGAATCATTCTATATTCCCGCACATTTTTTTCTAATAGTAACAATTCACTTTATATCAATCATTATTCCCGTTGTATACTATTCATCTAATAAACTCAAAACAGCTTGGCACAAAATGAGTTGTTGTCAGTGTAATTTTTCGACATAACACGCACTTTCTTATGCTAGATCCTATTTATAAGTCGTAATACCCGTGATATTTCTTTACAATTGATATATTTACACTTTAAACAACAGTTTTTACCCGAACCGTATGTCATGCAACCGCATTGTTCGAGAATTGTACCCAATTTTTTAAAATGGATGTTTCATCATTCGTTAGGTCTTGGAGTAAAATACATGTTTTAAGATTACTTTTTTCATGCCAAAAGCTCTCCAAAACATTATTTCTATTTCGAAGCTAAGCATGGGATAGGATTTTTTTATGCGCCAGATATTAATTATGTGAATATTGATGCTAAATTAATTTACGTTTGTGTTAATTTTTTTAAAAGAAACACCTTAAATCACAAGGTTTGAGTTGAAAATGTTTCCTGCTGGTTTACTTTAGTTGTGCAAAAAGCATTTTCTATTTGGTGGTTGGACACTTCGACCGCGGACGATTCGACCCCAGACGGTTCGACCCTGGCAGTTCAAACACAGGACGTTTCGTGCCAAGGTCTTTTCGACTCCGGACGGTTCTACCCCGGGCGATTCGATCCCGGACAGTTCCACCACGGGACTTTTCGACCCTAGGGCGTTTCGACCTCGGACATTTCGACTCTTTCGTTTCTAAACTGAGATTTTTTTCAATTATAATGTGTTATTTTATTACTATTATTATTTTAAATTAATTTTTTGGTATATTATGAATTAGAAATTAAAAACAGAAATTCAACTCCTATCCCAAACACATTTAAAAAGGACCTAAGTTAATTGTGTTTTAAAGATGTATATATTGAAGTGGCTCAAAGATTTTCATTGTGATAACAAAAATAAAGGTGTTTTTTTTTAAAATGTCGATAAGCTGAACAATGCACCTCGCAGGCGTTTGAACCATTACAAACGCGCGGCCTTCAATTTACTTCTTGAGTTCCTTAACACGTGAAGACCTCACTCTCAGAAATACTGATTTTAATAAGACATACAAAGTTGTCAGTATTCTTAAACATGTTACAAAGGCTGACTCAGTGACCACCACATCACGCCGTGTGCCGTGTGCTGGCGAAGGTTATGGGACAGGTAAATAAAGTGAGGTGGGGGTGCAGCGAGAATGTAGGCACCTTTAGTAAAGACGATATGATCACGGTGCCTTTTTATTGCCCGATTACATCGGAGTGGGTTTTATGGGTGGATTTAAATAGGTTTTAAATCGCGCAATTATCACACTCATGAATATACGATGAATGTTGACTGGTTATAAATGTACGTACTTTTTCAAATCATCGTAAATTAAACGTTACAAATAACTATTTCAATCTGAATTTAATTTTTGAATGCATAATAATATTATGCAGAATTATTTTTGTACCAAAAACTAAATTTTAAAAAGTATATGTACAAAAAAATAAAAATAAAATTCTACGGCGTAGAAAGAAAGGGGTCGAAACGTCCGGGGTCGAAACACCCTAGGGTCGAACGTCCTGTGGTCGAACTGTCCGGGGTCGAATCGCCCGGGGTCGAATCGTCTGGGGTCGAACAGTCCGTGTTCAAACCAACCGGGGTCGAAACGTCCTGGGGACGAAACGTCCCGGGGACGAAAAGTCCTGTGGTCAAACTGGCAGGGTCGAACCGTCCGAGGTCGGATTGTCCGTAATTCATACTATTTATATATTTTTTAGGGATTTAATGATATTACAAATATATGCAACTGTTTTTTTTATATTATAAATCACTTTTTAAATGCTTTGAAAGCGGTTCCGTGTTAATTTTTCTGTTAACAAATGTCATTTTCTGTAATTTTGACTTGTTATAAGCCCGTATAAAATTTTCCTCTTTCCTATTATACACGTAGATGTATAAAAGCTTATATTAAAATGTAAAATTGATATTTCGTCTGCAATTACATAATTTCTTCACATTTATTTCTATAGTTATTTAACAGTGACTAAGAGAAATTAGTTCGACCCGTCTTCGTGTGATTTTATTATTGCAAAATACAATTTAAAATTTCAGAAAGTTTCCATTTTCTTTAAAAATAAATATGCGCCAATTAGTCTCAATCTTACCCAATTACATATTATAACTATAAATAATGCAATTTCAATAGCGACTCTAAGTTCTTTTCACTGTTTATTTTCCGTTGTGACAATTCATGCGAGTAATCGTCCAACTAATGCGCAAGGGCTCATTTCTTCTAAAATGAAACATAAAGTAAAACCATCTCTGAAAATCTCATTAACAATTTTTTAAGTCACATTCAATGACTTCCCGTTATCTTTTATTCAATCACCCACGAAGAACGCATCGGCAGAAACTTATGTTCATAAAATTAACGGAATTTTTCATAATCCAGTGCATAATTTTAACTATACATAAACCATTACCTGGTAACGTCTTTTCAATATTTAATTTCACTTTTAGAATTCTATGAACTAAATCGTTATGTCACAACTAATACAAACACACAGTCACACGCACACACAGCCGCACACACACACAAACACACACACACACACACATATGACCACACTCGCACACATGCTTATTCACACACTCGGATTATCAACATAAAAAGTAACATCAAATAAATTAGTATAATAAAAGCTTCACGACGCCACTTCATTTTTTTACGGCGCGCAAAACCACACGCTCTGTTAATCTCAAAATCATTATGTTTTACATCTATATTTTCAATTTAAAGTAATCAAGAGTTGCGGGGCATAGGGGTTTCACACACACACACACACACACACACTGACTGACGGACGCGCTTAGGCGCATTATGTAATAGACGAGCAAAATACCCGTGCTACGCTACGGGGTAGGCACAATAAGAATAACTTTATTTGGTTTTGGGTCTCAAATTCTCCTTAAAAATGAATGTAAACGCATGTGGAAATTAGGGTAGTGATAAATCAAACCCCTTTTATATAAAAACAACGATATACGTGTCGAGAAAAATAAAAATATTATAAATTTTAATATTACCCATCAAATTTAGTATTTCTGCTTTAACATAGCATCATCATTATCATCCTTGGCTCTACAGCCCATGTAGAGCCCTGGCTTGCTCCCCCACATCCTTCCAGTTACAGCCCATGTAGGGCCCTGGCTTGCTCCACCACATCCTTCCATTCAGATCAATTGATGGCTTTCTTTCACCATGCTCGAACCCCTTTAATAACGCATGCTATATACTCTACCAAAATAACAAATGTCGTTAACAGTTACAAAAATCTAACAGCAAAGACTCACTTTCTTTTCACGTGAATCAAAGCATGAAAACATTATCTTTCCATATGATTCCTTTGGTTCTTAGAAATAGCTCGCTAAACACCCATTTCATTTATAGTCTAAGCATGAAATTAGTTCAAGACGAATAGGATATTTTTAGCCTGATAATATTTGTGAATATTGTGGCTTGGGGAGAGTGGAAAATATGGTTTATTTGTTTTAAAGGCACATGTTCCTTTAACGGGAATAAAAACATAAGAACAATGCTGCTTTTTAAGAAAATGGTGAGAAATTGATCTCCTTATAAATTTTATGTCAATCATAATAGTAACAATTCACTTTATATCAATCTTTATTCCCGTTGTATACTATTCATCTAATAAACTCAAAACAGCTTGGCACAAAATGAGTTGTTGTCAGTGTAATTTTTCGACATAACACGCACTTTCTTATGCTACATCCTATTTATAAGTCGTAATACCCGTGATATTTCTTTACACTTGATATATTTACGTCTGATAGAACAGTTTTTATCCGAAGCACATGTCATGCAACCGAATTTTTCGAGAAATGTACCCAATTTTTTAAAAATGGATGTTTCATCATTCGTTAGGTCTTAGAGAAAAATACATTTTTTAAGGTTACTTTTTTTCATGGGAAAAGCTCTCCAAAACATTATTTCTATTTCTATGCTAAGCATGGCCTTAGTCAAATGAATAGGATTTTTTATGCGCCAGATATTAATTATGTGAATATTGATGCTAAATTAAGGTATATATTAGTTAATTCGTTTTAAAGAAACACATTAAATCACAAGGTTTGAGCTGAAAATGTACCCTGCTGGTTTACTTTAGTTGTGCAAAAAGTATTTTCAATTTGGTGGTTGGACACTTCAACCCTGGACGATTTGACCCCGGATGGTTCGACCCTGACAGTTCGACCACAGGACGTTTCGTGCCCAGGTCTTTTCGACTCCGGTCGGTTCGACCACGGACGGTTCGACCCCGATCGATTCGACCCCGGGCGAATTGATCCCGGACAGTTCCACCACGGGACTTTTCGACCCTAGGGCGTTTCGACCCCGGACATTTCGACCCTTTCGTTTCTAAACTGAGATTTTTTCATTTATAATGTGTTATTTTATTACTATTATTATCTTTAATTAATTTTTGGTTTATTATGAATTAGAAATTAAAAACAGAATTTCAACTCCTATCCCAAACACGCTTAAAAAGGACCAAAATTAAATTGTGTTTTAAACATGTATATATTTAAGTGGCTAAAAGATTTTCCCTGTGATAACAAAAATAAATGATTTAAAAAAAAAAAATGTCGATTTAGCTAAACAATGCTCCTCGCAGGCGTTGGAATCATTACTAACGCGCGCCCTTCAATTTACTTTTTGTGTTCATTAACACGTGAAGACCTCACTCGCAGAAATACTGATTTTAATAAGACGTACAAAGTTGTTAGTATTTTTAAGCATGTTACAATGGCTGACTCAGTGACCACCACATCACGCCATGTGCAGTGTGCTGGCGAAGGTTATGGGAAAGGTAAATAAAGTGAGGTGGGGGTGCAGCGAGAATGTAGGCACCTTTAGAAAGGACGATATGATCACATTGCCTTTTTATTTCCTGATTACATAGGATTGGGTTTGTGGTGGATTTAGATAGTTTTTGAATCGCGCAATTATTACAATCATGAATGTACGATGAATGTTGACTGGTTATACGTGTACGTACTTTTTCAAATCATCATAAATTAAACGTTATAAATAACTATTTTAAACTGAATTTAATTTTTAATGCATAATAATATTATGCTGAATTATTTTTATACTAAAAACTAAATTTTAAAAAGTATATATACAAAAAATAATAATAAATTTCTACGGTGTAGAGAGAAAGGGGTCGAAACTTCCGGGGTCGAAACACCCTAGGGTCGAAACGTCATGTGGTCGAATTGTCCGGAGTCGAATCGCCCGGGGTCGAATATTGTCTATTTGTTTTAAAAAAACACACGTTGAATCGCAAGGTTTGGGCTTAAAATTTTACACTGCTGGTTTTCTTAATCTTTGCAAAAAGGATATTATCAGTGGCTAAGAAATAGTGCCACTCAGGGCTCGGCAGTAGTATAAACTCATGACCCAAGAAATGAAAAGCACCCTTCAAATAGTTCACAGAGTTGCCCCTCCTTATAAAAATTACAATTCGCTGTTTAACCCCACTCTAACAACAGTGTATAAACGGTTATACACGTACCATTTTATTATTCAAAATCCCTGAGCGTTTACTTTCAATACGAATTTCCTTCATGTCAGTTTATAATGAAATCGACCAAAAACACTTACTTGTATTAAGTAATCACCTAAGAGAAATACATCTTCCTCCTAACAAATATTTGCAATTGTTTTTATGATGAATCACTTGTTAAATGCTTCAAAAGCGGTTCCTTGTTAATTCTTCTATTAAGAAATTTCATTTTCTGTAATTTTGACTTGTTATAAGCTCGTATAAAATTTGACTTCATCCGATTATATATGTAGATGTATAAAAGCTTATATTAAAATGTAAAATTGATATTTCGTCTGCAATTAAATAATTTCTTCACATTTATTTCTATAGTTATTTAACAGTGACTAAAAGAAATTAGTTCGACCCATCTTCGTGTGATTTTATTATTGTAAAAATACAATTAAAAATTGTAGAAAGGTTCCATTTCCTTTAAAAATAAATATGCGCCAATCATCCTCAATCTTACCCAATTACATATTATAGCTATAAATAATGCAATTTCAATAGCGACTATAAGTTCTTCTCACTGTTTATTTTCCATTGTGGCAATTCATGCGAGTAATCGTCCAACTAATGCGCAAGGGCTCATTTCTTCTAAAATGAAACATAAAGTAAAACCATCTCTGAAAATCTCATTAACAGTTTTTAAGTCACATTCAATGACTTCCCGTTATCTTTTAATCAAGCACCTACAAAGAACGCATCGGCAGATACTTGTGTTCATAAAATTAACGGAATTTTTCATAATCCAGTGCATAATTTTAACTATACATAAACCATTACCTGGTAACGTCTTTTCAATATTTAATTTCACTTTTAGAAATCTATGAAATAAACCGTTATTTCACAACTAATACAAACACACAGTCACACGCACACACAGCCGCGCGCGCGCACACACACACACACTCACATATGAACACACTCGCACACATGCTTATTCACACACTCGGATTATCAACATAAAATGTAACATCAAATAAATTAATATAATAAAAGCTTCATGACGCCACTTCCTTTTTTCGGCGCGCAAAACCACACGCTCTGTTAATCTCAAAACCAAAATCATTATGATTTTTCGTCTATATTTTCAATTTAAAAAAAGTAATCTAGAGTTGCGGGGCATAGGGGCTTCACACACACACACTGACTGACGTACGGAAATGCGCCTTAGCCCATTATATAATAGAATATATAATAGATGACGCCACTTCATTTTTTTACGGCGCGCAAAACCACACGCTCTGTTAATCTCAAAACCAAAATCATTATGTTTTACGTCTATATTTTCAATTTAAAGTAATCAAGAGTTGTGGGACATAGAGGCTTCACACACACACACACACACACGCACTGACTGACGGACGCGCTTAGGCGCATTATATATTAGAATTTAGTGAACACAAAAAAAAAATCTTTTTGTTTGTTATATTAATGACAAAATATAAATACATGCAACATCAAATTAAATATTAATGAAACAATAAAAGTACCAATAATTCTAAATTTGATTAAAATACAGTTTGACTCAATATTGCATTTAATTTGCTTTTAAACTATTGCTGGATAAATATTTTCACATGCTCTCTTTATTTTAACTTTGTTACAAGAAGACAAAACACATATTTTGAGAAAAAGCATTTAAAATTTAGTTTTATTCTGACACTAAATTATTTGTGGATTAGTGTATTTGATAAAATAATTATGTGGAATGAGATTGCAAATGGAATGTAGGCCTACACGCAAATTTAGGATCATTTAAAAACAAGTAACATTTGATCTTAGGGTCATTAAGAAATAAACTGAGAGATAAAAGCATTCAATACACGTTTAAGGGTTGCAAGTAATTTGTTCAATCATTAAAAACTTATAAGAAAAATTAAATAACACACATAGAATTGGTAAACGTGAACTCAATTGTATGGACCTTTTCATATTTGAACATACATACAAAATTGCATTTGGTCTATTTTTTTTATGCCTTTGTAAAGATGTAAGTCCCCAAAGGTTCCAACAGTTTTTAATAGATTTTGACAAAAATTAGTTTTGCACACCATCTTATCTTCTTATCTTATCTATACAGACGCTTCTTCTATGCAGAAGATAATTGCGTCCACAGACAATGATGGGTGGCCTGTTGGCAAGCGATGCAGCATTCACAGGCCACGGCTATGAGGGTTCCACGCATTACCCAGCCACCTAACTAGTGTTAGGTACCCATTCGGAGCTGGGTGACTAAGGGACGCCTTAGTTCCTGGGAAAAAATCCTTGTCTTCACGTGGATTCGAAACCGTGACCATGGGTACGCCAGTCAAGCGCTGTCAACCGACCACCGTGTCCCACCTAAAACGTTTGAAGCAAATGTTTGACAACACAAAGCTTACATCCTATTTTTTCTGTTCAAAATGACATACTTGTAGGTTGGTAGGACATCTAGAGGTAGAAACAGCATTGATTCATTGAAATATCAATAATGAATAATTGATATTAATTTGTAAGATGATGATAAATTTAACACTTAACAACTTTGTAAAGATGAAATAACGGCCTGGCCATGTGTGACGTCATGATGTTTTAGATTAAATTTCAATTGTTTTGTTAATTAAATTTTTTTTGTGTTCAAAAGTGTGACTTACTTTGGAGGGGGGGGGGTTGTCCAAGATTTATGACAGGGGGTGGAGGGGGATAAAATTGCCAAAAATAGTGTAACGTACTTTAGTACTTTACGGGGAACCCTTGCCTTAGCAATCTTAATAATTGAATACAAGAATCCATTCTAAGCATTGCTCATACTTTGCTAGTTAAGTCATTATGAATACATTTAAAAACAACAACAAATAAATAACACCCATTGAATCACATCTAGAAACATCTAAATTTACACCAAATTTTACAGAAATATATATTAAATAGTGTGAAATTATAAGATTTAGGGCAAAATTGAATTAAAAACAAGCTTATCTCACGCAAACAGCCTAAAGGGGAGATTATGTAGTAATATTATTTACAATTTCAACTTGAAAACTTTGGCAGAATAGGTTATCATTATTTGTACAGTGTACAGTTTTGGGTACGTCTGTACAATTAGTGTGTGTGTGTGCATTTTCCTTTACACCCCCTATGTTTAAAGCATAGTCATAAATTAGAACAACTAACGATTTTTATTTCAGTACAAATGTCTAAAATTATTACATTCCGTAGAGTAGGGGCCGTCCATACAGTACGTCACGCTATTTTTGACCGCTTTTAACTCCCCTCCCCCTGTCACAAAT
>MUZC01000262.1:1315620-1326642 GCA_002072015.1 Radix auricularia
CAACTAAAACCGTAATAACAATAAGAAACCAAAAACGTAAGTCAAAATTAAAACAAACGTATTTTCATTCTAAGACCTAGAACTCTGAACAGTTCACTTGAAGAGTGAAGACTAAACGTCAAAACAAATGACTCTTCAGCTTGAGAAAGACTCGTTTTTCAAGACTCTGATTAGTCCTGTTTCTTTTCCCAGTTGTCAAATCACTACAAAGAGAAACAATTCTCTCCACGTTAGCCTTCGAAGCTGGTGCATTCAATATATCTAAAGTAGGGCTGCGGAAATTAAGGATTAATTTCTCGATTAATCGGTAAAAAATTTATCGATTAAAATTATTTTAATCGATAAAATAGTGATTAAATTGTAAAAGTCTTTTTTTAAAAAACATTTTCGATTTATTAATAAATAATTAATAATGGTTTGACTTTTTTTGCATACAAACTACTCCATTTCAAAAATAGACTCTAAAAGTGTAAACTTTAAAATAACCTGTTTTATAAGGACAATGATATAAAAAGAAACATTGTTTTTAATTAATTAACAATAAAAAAATTTAAATTCATTGACATTTTTTTGAACTGCTTGTATTTAAATATATATCTGCTAACAATATTATATTTTAAAATTAAATTACATTAAATACTTAAGTTATGGGCATTTTTAAAAATGCATTTTAAGAGGGCACAAAACGGGAAGGAAAACAACATAATGGAAAAAGGGATTATGATGTCTGCGGAAAAAAATCATTACTTTTGAACCACTTGGGATAAAAAGAAGTTTTTTTTATATGTTTTTGTTAATTATCAAACAATTTCTATGCAGCTGTATTACTTTTATAGTTTTATAATTAATTTGAAATTTTCATCTTAGTGCCTAAACTTTAATGCGTTATTTAACTTACTAACTATGTTTTAAAAATAACTCAATTAAAAAAAATTCAACTGCCTGTTTTTATTACTTACCTTGAAATTTTCAGTAAAATTGCGTCATACATCTTTATTTTTAGCTTTTAGAAAAGTATCGATCAATTAATCGTTAATTTTTCAAAAGTTAACGATTAAATTTAATTTAATCGATAACACCCCTAATCTAAAGCAAATGGTGCAAGCAACGGAAACGTTTTTTGAACGTTCTGTGATTGCCAGTAGCTTAAACCATTGCCATCCCATTGCCATCCTCACTGACTGCTGTGGCAGCTTCTTGATAGTGAAACAAATAATCTGCCAGTTCGTCTTCAGGCCCACGAACTGCACATATAATATTAGTGATGGGTGTGGTGTTCGCAATGTGTTGCGTCAGGGATTTGAAGCGCTTGAGAGGAGGTCCAGATGTAGTCAGGGCTGTTGAACTAACGCAGTTGCAATGATATTTCGGTTAGGAATAGGCTGACCAGCAGCTGAAATCACTTGACCAAGCTGTGCACACTTACTGTGGCTGCTGCTGCTGAAGCAGTTTCTTCTCGCTTCACAAACTGTTTTGCTGCATTTAGAAGATGCTCTTTTCCTGAAATGAACAGTGCTTGCACAGTTGTAGGATTAGGCAGCCAAGCTGCAGAAGGTATAGGTTAAAAAATATCAGACTCTGGTACCAACGCAAACTCAAATCGTCGCCTCAAGCCATCCAAAAGGAGACTGCTAGCTCTTTTAGTGATGCGTCCAGAGCTTAATCGGACTGTGCCTCAAGAAGATGATATTCTATGTCCATAAGTGCTGGAATTACTGATGACATAACAACTTTATCGCCTTCGAGTAAACCTGTATGTTCGGCACATCGCATATTTAATGATATTTACTATTAAAAAAAAAACAATTATTTAAAAAAAAAAACTAGATTATGACTATTTTTAAATAAAAAACCTAGAAACTTAGACGAGGTAAAAAAAAACACCCTAGATCTAGGTTGAAAAAGTTAGCGCTGGCAGCACTGATTGTCACCCAGTTGATGCGCATGCGCGACCATCAAAGAAATTGGATATGTCTTAGGTTATAATTCATAATAATTTCGTAAAATACATGGTTCGCCCGCAGACCGCAGTATCGGAAAAGAACGATAAATGGGGATTTTAGTTTTTATTTCGTTGGGGAGTTTTAGTTTCAGTTTTTATTCAGTCTTTTGTCTACCAGATTTAGTTTTCGTCTAGTTTTAGTCTTGCTGCTAATTTTAGTTTTAGTTTTCGTCGACGAAAACAACACTACCAACAACATGGTCGTGTGACGAGGGCGTTACTTACCAACACAATATTTCTGGCTGACGGCAGAGAACAATCCTTGGCCCTCCGCAAGAAGGGGATGTTCCACAACATGAGGAAAAGGGCAAACAGGTAAGGGGCGAGCAGAAGAACGGACAGCAGGGCATATCTGAAGAGAGTGAAAAAAGAATCAATGGACTACATCTTATCTTTTAAGGCATTATCTTAGATAATCTTATTTTACCGTACTTTATAAAACTTATCTTAAATATTACAGACGCTCCTATTAGCCAGAATATTTTTTGCGGCCTATGCTTAGCCATGGTTTATGTCTAATCTTGGCTTTTTAATAGAGTTGTGAAAGTCGAATGTGTGTTGTTTTTCCTGGTTTGTTGAGGCAAACTATGCCACGCCTGAATTCGATAGTTTGATCTAAGGGGCCGTCCATAAAGTACGTCATGCTCCAGATGTGGGAGGGGGTCTAAGAAAGTGTGACAGGGGGTCTGGCTATGTGTGACGTCACTGTGTTTAATATTAAATTGTAATTAATTTTGCTCGACAGTGTGACGTACATTGTGCCAGTTTGTGACTGCGGGAAAGGGGAGTTGCAAAATGGTCAAAATAGCGTGACGTACTTTATGGACATCCACCAAGCTGGGTACCGGAGTCGAAGATTAGGCAATATCGAGTATCAAGACATCCAACTAATATCTGTTTATTTCCTCCTATTTATGTCATTGTTTTTTGTTTTTCATTTCTTTTTATTTTACTTTAATATTTTATGATATCGCATGTCGTAAGAATTTAAATATAATTTTATTACTTATGAAAGTACTTTCTTTATGATAATATTACTGATGAAGGCATTAGCCGAAACGTATACTGTCGTATTAGAGTAATAATAAAGCTCAAATTTATTGTTTTCAGCACACAATTTGTTTGCCTATTTGTAATTTATTAAAAAGTTTAATGGCAGTCCCATTCTATATGGTATAGTCTATAACTAATATCCGGACAGTGATTGAAAATAAAAATGAGTGAGGGTGGCAAAGAAGATTATTTTATATTTCTTAATTGTTTTTAAAACGAAAAGTAAAGATGACCCCCCCCCCAAAAAAGATGCATAAAAACAAATGCAACAATTTACTCGTCTTGGAAAATTGTCGGAAATCAATAAAACATTAAAAATAATTAACTAGCGATTGGTGCAAAATCCGCTTTTAAAGCTAAGTCTGATTTCTAATAAAAATATTATACTATTTATTTGGTTTACAACGGATTATTTCCGGTTATGCATCAGACAAATTCTGGTGCCCTGAAAACTGGGGTTGGGGCACTCGAGGGTGAACACGTGAGAAGAAATCGCTTTAAACTACAGGAGTTTGAGGTGTTCAGTGAAGAAAATTTGCACATTTTATTACATCATTTTTCATTTTACGTTTGAATATCAATTATAGTGACCGCACTTTTCACTTATTGTTAACACTTTTTAATTTTCACGACAAAACATTATTACAGTCGGACCTCTCTAAGTCGAACTAAATAAAATCAACTTATGGAGTTTTCGAGTTAGGGAAAATGGCTTAATAGGCGCAGAATTTGGCTGGGACCTAACAATTAATTCGATATAGGGAGGTTTTTTCACTTAGGGAAATTTGACTTAGAGAGGTCCGACTGCATAATATCCTAGTTTTCTATTTCAAATGACAGCATGACAGCCTTGACTAAAGAAATGCAACTGTACTATCTCAATCCATTTTCTCCCCCAAATAATCATCTCAGGATCAGCTCCTGTCGCACTCGAAGACCACTTGGTCATGCTAATATATAAGAAGACATACACACCCTGCCTCCATGGAAATGTTGGGATTTAAGACCAAGCGTAGCACCACGACCAGTGACGTCTTCTGCAGCGTCATCAGGCCGAGCATCAGGACAAACAGGCACAACGGCAGCAAGCACTGAAATCATAGACAAAGAACCGGAACAGTCAGGAGAACATACAATGTTTGTTAAACAAGATTCTCGTTGTTTGGAAATGGTCTTCGCGTTCTATTATTATTTTTCATGTTTTTTAACTCTCGTTTCAGTGTGGAGTTACTTAAATACTGAGAAGAGATGAAGGAAGAGGAGCAGATTAGTTATTAAATCCTTTATATCAACTTGTGACGTCTGCTTGCTTGGTTGCCGAAAAAAACTTTGGATCGATTTTAACCCGCTTCCTCGTAAGCCGGCGAGCTGAATTTTGCAGGCAGACTCGTGTCGATGATAAGAATGATGTTTTAAAAATTTCAGATCAATCGAATGTACTTTAATTAAATTAATGAACTTTTAAAAGATTATTTCTATTTATCTCTATGTGGACTGTTTATTTTTGTGCTAGAGTGTCGCGGTGCTTATTATATCGAAGGACCATTTTCGTACTTTCATGTGCAGTGCTTATTATATTGACTATACTTTAAAAAAAATAATTCCCGCTCTGTAATTGAAAATGCTATTAGATCTAATTGCTAATCTGTCTTGCGTTACGCACTTTGTATTATTATGTTTAACTATAGATACATTCTTTGTATACGAAACATAACTAAAATTTTAGATTTTGGATTGGCGTGCAATGCGTATTTTAATGAGCATACTTTTAGTTTTGTCTCGTATATAAAGTATTTATAGTCAAGAGATTTGAATTTTACGATTTAAAAAACCGTTTCTAATGAGGGCTGGATTTGCCCAGACGAATATCAAGTCTTATTGCAGTAAAAAAAAAGGGGGTGGGGTAGCAAAAAGCTTAACCTGCTCCCGTGGGGGAAAACAACTCGAGGCATTAAAAAAATCAACACCAGTGGGAAGCCAAACGAAAGTGTTGTCTCACAGCATGCTACGTCATAATACGGGCAGGCACGCGACAGGCACGTAAATTTCGGCCGAATAAATTTCTTCTCAAGAATGGATAACGGGGGACAAATTTGGGAAGGGGATAGGGGGGATTCCTGGATGCCACAAAGGACTAAAACCAAATTTAAGATGTCTTAATATCTCCTTCGTTTTTCATTAGACACAATCATGATCTGCTTTCCATTAATTACTCTAAATCAATTTAGAGACTTTTAGATATTGCATCACGAATCTAACAATCACTAATCGTGCTAAGTTTGTATTTAAATTAAGAATAACTTAATAAAAATAAAAAAAAAGAATATTATTCATAAAGTTAAATCAAGGAGAAGATGTGACACTTCAAATTATATTTGGTTACTGGTGTTAATTAAGTGGAGTAAACAAAGATTAAATGTAAAATAATATTGTTAAAACATAATAAGAGACTCTCAGACATTCAATATATTCAACAAATATATCTCATTTTATTTGATAAATTTTACTTACTTTTGCGATAAAGGCCATGATGATTAAAAAAAGGAAACAACTCCAAGCAACTTTGTGAGCTCAAAAATCAAACTTAAATTTTAATTTACAACGTAATTTTCAACGTAATCCTTAAATCGTGTGAGTAGTACAGAAGTGGTCACCGGCAAAGTAAATCTAGTCCAACAGCTTGCCACTAGGACACCAGTCTCCTCACACAGAATGTCCTCAGCAGCGCACATTATAACATCGCAATGAAATTCAATAATAGAGATGTATGGATAAACTTTCAGAACACGAGGATAATAGAAGAAAATGGGATAAAAAAATCGCTGCCACTCCGTCAATAAAAGCAATTAAAGACTTTAGGCTTAGGCTAAAAATGTCAAACATTAAAAACTTGAATTTCAAAATCTAACACAATGTAACACAAACGGCTGGTGTTTAAAACTATTTTAGGGTGTTTACTAATGAAAATATGGTTGATTCAATATGTTAAATTTATTAATTATCAACAATGAATCAATTAACTCAAAAAGTGCCTTCATTTTTCTGATGTGAATTAAAAAAAACCCTTCAAAAACAAAGAAAGAAAAAAAAATGCTCGAGTTTATATAATTATGGCTCATATACCAGTAATGTGACTGCTGTCAATAAAGGTAGAGTTGTATGTTCAACTTTTAAAAACTTTTTTATGCATTGGAAATTTTCTCTCTCAAAACTAGTACTGAGGCATAGAGTTCGTGAGGGTAAAGAAATTTATTGAATCAACAGCCACGCACAATTGTAAAGGCTCAGTTTTCTTTCACTTTAAAAATCATTCTAAGCTAAAAAAAAAAAAAAAACTATTTAAAATAAACTTGAAAACAAACTGTGATCGGAAAGAAAGAAAATTTCCACCGTGCAGACATTCATTGAACTATTGCATTATGAGCAAACGGTGTCACCCCTTGCTCTTTAAATACTGCGCTATTTTTTCCCCCAACAGAAATGATACGTTTAGTTTGGTAATTTTTTTCTCCCGAGGGGTCATAGCTCCCCGACGGCGGGGGGAGAGTTCACTGGACTTCACGGCGATCCAAGTGATAGGAAATCCCGAAGGCTAATGGCGGCCGGCTACCGTGGAAACTTTGCGGGAGATGACCGGTCGGACGTGTTCAAATATCGCCGCGTCGGACTTCAAACGGGATCTGATTATGTTTTTGGACGCATGTAAGCATACCTGACCCCGTCGACATTTCCCGAGTCTTTCCGCACGGCTTAAAGCCCCTCGCAAGGGGATCACGCTAGGGCCCCACTGGGTGAACCCAGCCATGAAATCAGCTCGTTGGTAAACGAGACGCTGATGTAGCGTCTTATGAGGTCATTAATGTCGTCGGCACTCCGTTAACAGTCGAGGAGAGTTGGGAGAAAGGATCAGGCGTTGGGCATTTTGAATATGTTTTTTGGAGACCTCAGCCCACTTTGGAAAGAAAACACTATGTGTTAAAATTAACTTAAAATATTATTTTATGCTGCATATTTGTGGCGTGTCTCCACCCATATGAAAATATTTCACGTGTATACCGGAACACCAAATAATATAAATATTTAAATAAAAATATTTATTTTGATGTAAATAAGGTTTTTAAAAAATAAAGTAAATTAAGTGGGATGAGTTGCAAAGTACTATCTTGTACTCCGAGAAAATCGTGTAGAAATGACCATAAGTTAAAAGGATTCGACCACGCATACCGAATTTAACATCCAGAGCTATTACATTTCATTTTTAAAAAGTCAACTACAAAAAACAACATATTATTCGGCCAAGCTGTGCGATACATTAAAGATTGAAATCCTGAAAGTAGACTTTGTAGAATATTTCAAAGATGGCATTGAAAGATAAATCTAATCTGCTTACGACATATCTGAGATGATTTTCAATTACTCTAAGCCTGATGTTATCAGCACAATGGACTTAATCAAAGACTGAATGTCGACACTGTACCTTTCTAAAGCTATTCTTTTAGTCTGGTATATTTAAATGTTGTTTCGACTGACACAGAATTCTATTTTAGGTAAATTAAAACCTTTTTTCATAATCTATTCCATGTCCAACAACCGATGAAAATTTCTAATCACTGCTACGTGCATGGCAATAAATTGACACCATAAAACGCAATGGGATCAGATACAGTAAATACACTTTGGAGCCACTTAAAGGTTACTTTGACAGGTACATAATAACTGACTGAGGCTGACGATAACTTAAACACGCTACCAGACGCAGAAACGAAATTTAATCTCTTTCTTTTCAATGTTTTTTGGGGGCTTCTGGAAACGTGTGCTTTAAGAGGTCAATGGTGTCAGAAATTATTTACAAACATAAATGCATAACTTAATTCACTTTGCTAACAAAATTAATAATTTGCAGATTCAAATTACATAAAATAAATTTAATAGGTTAAGGGGGCTATATATAAGTTATCCAGTAATCCTAAAACTGTATGTGAAGACCTTGGCCTTCTAATTGAATCTGCCGGACGAAGAATGGGAGAGCAAAATTCTGGCATTCTGGCGATGGAAGTGATGATGCAGCCTTGTGAAATGAAATAACTGAAAAGATCAAAGTTGCATTCTTCATCAGATGACGTAACTGGTGCAATTCATGTGAAGTGTTTGAAGCAACATAATTTATAAAACATATGTTATTAGTTATTTTCTTACTAAAGCTAATCTACTGGACGATGATGACCCTGACTTCAAATTAAAGCCCGCATCTAACTAGACGTTTGTAGGAAGGACTAGGTCATTTGTTAAACTCACGGGGAATAAAAAAAATAATAAATTGAAATTCAGATCTCTTTATTTGTTTAACTTTATTGTGCTATTTATTATCAAAGTTACCATGACTAATATAATATGAATTGTTTGGGAATATTATCTACAATAGCTGTGAGAGATAGTATTTTAATCCTAAGTTAATGAAAATTTAAATTCGATAGATAATGAGCAGTCTACACAAATAACATCTATTTTGGCTATTAAGCATAAAATGAATGAAAACATTGACATCAAACAATTAGGTCCCCCCCCCCCATGCTGAGAAAATAATTTCAACTTTAGATAAAGAAAGAAAGCTTTAATTTTTATTATGAAAATCTTCCAATAAAAATATTTTCTTCAAAACAGCATTTTATTGTATGGCTGGATTGTGCATTGTGCATGTGGAGGGGGAGGGAGGTGGTTGGGAAGAATGCATAAACCCAAGCTCACCACTGCCCCATCCCATGATCATTTCACACAATTTCTACAATAAATAGCGCTCTTATTGCATTTTCTTTTCGTACCTACATCAGTGAAAACCGCGTCAACACATCTAACAAAGAAACAAATGTTTGTTTCGCTCATTTTGAATTTCGTTATTGGCTGTCCATGAAGTATGTCACGCTATTTTTAAAATCATTTTTAACTCCCCCCTTCGCCTGTCACAAATCTCGGATCCCCCCCCCACCCCAGTTCGTAACAATTTTGAACAAAAATTGTTTATTAACACTTTAAGTAAACTAAATCTGAAATTATCAAATTTTATTAAAGAATTTCATATCTTGCTTTTTTTGTTCTAATTTACTCTTTGCACACTTATATAAACGTAAACTTTTAAGAACCTTGACCATATGAGAATGGATGAAATAGAGAAGGTGGCCCTAAAAAGGACCTTGAAAAAAAAGCAATTTAACTCATCATGAGTTAGTGTCCAGCTGATGCTGCAGCCGGATGGTGTCATTTGTGACACCTATGACGCCGTTTGCCGTCCTTACGGCGCTCTGCCCTTCGACGTTTTTCACCGTGCGCGCTTTTCCTCGGACCGTGGTGCTGTCCCCTGTGCCTGCGGCGTCTGGACGTCGAGATCCGATAAAGTTTGGAGCCCCCGGGCCGCTTGACCAGCCCTTCGTCCAAAGCCTTGTACAGCGCCTTGGCGACCAGTGCCTTTGCGATCTTCGGCTGCATCAGGCCTCGAGAGACGAGGTAGTCGACGATCTCGTCGCGGGACGAGCCGTTCCTGCTGCCTAGGGCCTTGATGGCGCCCACAACCTGCTCGTGGACGGTCACGGCCCGCTTGCATTCGGCCTCCGGGTTTTCGGATGTTTCAGATTCAGAGGACATGCTTTCCTGTGATTCTCGGTTGCCTATCTTGAGAGATTTAGGGTTTTGAAGCTCGCAAAGTCGAGTTGGCAAAGCCCGGTTCGCGCGACGTGTACTACCCCTTGATAACTTCGAGCGGACCTCCGGGGGAGCACGATTCTCGTCTGGTTCAGTCTGATCAATGGGCATTATTGGTTTTACCCTGCTTCCGACCACCAGGGTTTCCTGAGCTGGCATCCATCCTCATGCAGGTCTTTGAGACCATACAGACTCACCGTAATAAAATTCATACCATAGATGATAATAAACACATTAATTTTGTTTATTGTAGAGTAATCTGAGACGACGAACAAGCACGAAGGTGAATTATTTAGTGTTATTCTTTATATAATATTAAGCAATATACATAATTTGCTATGTACGTTTGTACGTTCGTCACGCTACTAATTTTAGAAAGCAGCGCGCCAAATTATTGCACCAAAAATAACTCTTTTCAAACGTCCACATAAAATTTTTCAATATGGAAGTATATTAATTAAATAAAAAGAAATAAAATAAATAAAGTTCTGTATTAGTCTAGAATCTACATCATTTTTATGATGTGTATTTTTTAAATAATAGATTTAACCTGAAATATATTTATTTTGAAAACTTCCGCCATTTTTGTCGGGTAATACACTAGTTTATAAATATTATATGAAATTCCCTTTTGACTAAACATGAATTAAACAAAAGGAAAAAAAAAAGTATTGTGATGTAAACATTGAAATAAGATTGTTTATTATAAAAAGAAATATTTATACCGTTGGTATTAAACAAGTCTCAGTTTAAGTTTATAAAGGTGGACAAATTTACAATCATATTTAAGGGTTTAACAATGTTTGAAATACCGTTTAATCTATGCTAACACAGAACATGTATGCTTAGGATCAGTTTGTAGTATTTCTTATTTTAAAAAATCGACCTTACTTAACGTATACCAACGTTACTTAATAACCTTTTCTTCTGACAAAAACAATGATTTTATCAATGAGAACGATGTGAAATTAAAAACTTCCCTTTAAGTTAGATGTGCCCTTTTCTTGGATCTATTGAACTTTAAAATAAATGTGCTAGTTTTTAATAATCTTTGCAATATTTGTCGCTAAGACAGCACATAAGGGGCCATCCATAAGTACGTCATGCTCCAGAGGGGGGAGGGGGTGTAAGAAAGTGTGACAGTTTGTGACAAGGGGAGGGGATGTCCGGCCATGTGTGACGTCACGGTGTTTTATGTTAAATTTTAATTATTTTGTAAATAAAAGTATTTTTTTTTTTACAAAACTCTGACGTACTTTATAAGGGGGGGGGGG